>BPTQ01000002.1:161034907-161084566 GCA_019973895.1 Chrysanthemum seticuspe
ATTGTGAATGAAGTACCCCCACCTGCAGATTTTGATCCAAATGCGTTCTTCAACCCGTTTGCTAATGAGACTGCTGCACCAGATGTTGCGGAATCTTCAACAAACCATTTGAATCCTCAGAATCTGCAAAATGTATACCAACATCAACCCTCTACACATAGATGGACAAAAGACCATCCTCTGGCTAACATTATTGGCAACCCGAATCAACCAGTCGTTACGAGACAACGTCTTCACTCGGACGGTGAACATTGCATTTATGCACTCACTGTCTGCCAATCTGAACCTAAAAACATTAAAGACGCAATGACAAAAGACAACTGGATTGAATCCATGCAGGAAGAACTCAACCAATTCAAACGTCTTGAAGTATGGGAACTGGTTGAAAGACCAACAGGGGTCTACGTCATTGGTCTAAAATGGATTTGGAAAAACAAATTGGATGCTGAAGGGAATGTCATCCGAAACAAGTCACGGCTAGTTGCTAAGGGTTATCGTCAGGAAGAAGGGATAGACTTTGAAGAATCTTTTGCTCCGGTTGCTCGTCTTGAGGCTGTTCGGATATTTCTCGCGTTCGCTGCTCATATGAACATGACGGTCTATCAGATGGATGTCAAAACGGCGTTTCTCAATGGGCAACTTAAAGAAACGGTCTATGTCAGCCAACCAGATGGATTCGTTGATCCTGAGTTCCCGAACCATGTCTACAAACTGAACAAAGCCCTTTATGGTCTCAAACAAGCCCCTCGGGCATGGTACGATAAGCTATCATCCTTCCTCATTGCCAATAATTTCACCAAAGGCTCGGTTGACCCAACTCTTTTTATACAATATCACGGGGCACACATCTTAATTGTTCAAATTTACGTGGATGACATCATTTTTGGGTCTACACATAAAAAGTTTTCAATCGCTTTTGCAAAACTAATGAAGAAAAATTTTGAAATGTCCATGATGGGTGAACTTACGTTCTTTCTAGGACTGCAAGTTCATCAATCACCCCGTGGTATTTTTCTGAGTCAGTCCAAATATGCCCTTGAATTGTTAAACAAATTTGGAATGAAAACCTGTGATACTTATGCCACACCAATGACTCATACCAAGAAGCTAGATGCTGATTTACATGGGAAATTAGTTGACCCCACCAAATACCGAAGTATTATTGGGTCCCTCATGTATCTAACAGCTAGCAGACCTGATATTGTCTTTGCCGTTTATCTATGCTCCCGTTATCAGTCGCGACCAACTGAAACCCACCTCTCTGAGGCTAAAAGAATCCTCCGATACATCAAGGGAACCATTAATTTGGGGATCTGGTATCCGAAGGATTCTGGTTTTGAACTCATCGCTTTTTCAGACGCTGATCACGCAGGATGCTTAGACTTAAGGAAAAGTACTTCAGGAGCTCTACAATTTCTCGGTGATAAACTGGTGTCTTGGCAATCTAAGAAGCAGGATTGTACATCGCTGTCATCAACCGAAGCAGAATATGTAGCCATGTCCGCCTGTTGTGCTCAAGTCATTTGGATGAGAACACAACTCAAAGACTATGGTTACGTATTTGACAGAATCCCGATGTACTGCGACAATCGGAGTGCCATTGCAATCTCGTGCAACTCAGTTCAGCACTCGAAATCAAAGCACATCGATCTACGCTATCATTTCATCAAGGACCACATAGAACAGGGTACCGTTGAATTATACTTTGTGGGTACTGAATACCAATTGGCAGATCTGCTCACCAAAGCCTTGCCTCCCGCTCGGTTTAATGAGTTGGTCCACCGAATTGGTATGAGGTGTTTGACTCAAGAGGAACTGGATGACCTCTTAAAACAGTCTTAAAAACCTGTCGAACACCAAAACCTCTTTTGTAAATAAATTTTCAAAAACAAAATACAAAAATATAAAATCCTATAAAAACAACAAAAATATTCTCCTAATCTATCTTTCTTTCAACATGGCAAGTACATCTCTTCCGTCAACACTTTTATCTTTCAAAATTCAGTATTTTTACCGATCAAGTGTTGAGGGGGAGAAAATAATCCATTAACTGTTTCAAAACATCTGTGTACTTGCATGTTATCACATCTCGGTTGATTCTTTTACAAATGGTGGTACACTTTCTGATTCAAAGACACTCCTTGGACTTTAATTAACAACCTTTCATTATTTTCTCAAGTCGAGGGGGAGTGTCGTCAAGTTTCTTTCCAAAAATCTTCGTTTGGTAACCATAATGGAAGTTAAAAAGCTTTGTGTGAAAAAGGAAAAGGTGGAGGGACTATAACTGTCAAAATCTTAAAGTTATTTTATACAAAATACTCCACCCACCACATTTATTCCCATCACATTAAATATTTCACCTAATATCATCCACGGTCCATATTCGTTTTACAAATCCGTGCTTTCGATTATCAATCTGTAAGTGTTTCTGTGTTTGGATCATGTTTTTAAACAATGGTTTTGAATCTCATGTAAATCCTACGGCTAAAACGTGTTCTACGCGTGATTTGGTGTTCTACGCTTATGCGTAAGAACACACAATCAATACGTGTGTGTTTGGGGTGAAATGATTGTGTCAAAACGTTCATAATACATCAATGATACTTTGTTAACCATCAAAATCCACCCAGATTCACTAATTGATGATTTTTGAAAATTAGGGTTTATAAGTCGAATTGGGTGTTTTCAAATGTGAAGTGTTTTGGTCTAAAAGACTGTTGGGTTATGCTTTTGCGTTGTTGAATTGATGATTTCCATAGTCTATAGCCACCCAGAAACACGAATTGGTCATCAATTCGAAACTAGGGTTTAAAGTTCATAAACTTTGGGTATTTTTGATTCACTGCATAATAAGTGTTAAAACTTGGTCTACATGCTCTCACAACTTCTATGATATACCAGAAAAACTTTGGTGCATAATCCATGGCTAGATTTGATACGCGTAGAATTAGGGTTTAGTCTACGCGTAAGATATTCTACGCGTAACTGTTCAACTATGTAAATGTGATTTGATTTGTCTTAAACGAATGTTATATGTTTTAACTTTGTTGAAATGATGATTTATTTCAGGCTTGCAACACGTAATATTCAGAATCAAGGTGGTTATTAATCTACGCATAAGGATCACCTTACGCGTAGCTTGTTATGCGTAAGACTAGTCTTATGCGTAGCGTCTACGCATAAGGTTCTACAATGGACTACGCGTATCCTGTGAAGGATATGCGTAAACAGTGACCCCTACGCTTAAGGTCAACTCTTACGAGTAGCCTTACGCGTAAGGTTAATATATGTCTACGCATAAGCTCTACGCATAATGTCTCTTTTTCCAACGCGTAACATTTCTTACGCGTAAGATAGGATTCTACGCGTCAGTCTACGCCTAAGCACATATCATACCTGTCTACGCATAACTTTGCCAAAGCTACGCTTAACCCTGGATTGACCTTCATGATGAATTGTCACTTGTACAAACTTGTAAATAAACTAATCATATCATCACGAATCCAAAAATGTCACTAATAAACTTAAAACGTCTGATATGTTGTGAACAATAAGTGATAAAATAAACTTTAAAACTTAAAGTTAACTAACTCACGAAACATTTCACGATATCAATGAACTATTGAACATACAAGTGACTTAGGACTCGTAACAATCATTATCATTATACATTCAATAACTAGACAATAAGGCCTTCTGTTGACTAACATTATGTCTCTCGATATGTTGGTTCTTTTGGCTAATGTTATTTCAGATCACGACATGGCTGAACAAATGAATGTGGATGCACCTGAAGTTCTCTCCATTGCTGATATCTATCCTCATGGCTATCCAATGAAGATAGGAAAGAATAACCTCCGTGTTGACTTTGACACCCTCACTTGCTCTGAATCTTCATGTCTTATTGCTATTGATATTCTGAGGACTCATCCGTATCAGAACATGCTTACTCACTCTGCAACTGTTCCTGAGATCTACATCCAACAGTTCTGGAACACTATGGAAAGGGTCAAAGGACAAACTGCTGTGACGGTGACTCTGAATCACAAACAAGTCATCATTACACCTGCAGACTTAAGGGTTGTTCTCCTAATTCCTGAAGTCGATCCAACCAAACTATATGCCTCACCTGCTGAAGAGCTCACTCTCCAATTCTTAATCGATATCGGTTATGACGAGGCTACAGGGGTAATCAACAAGCACTCTCACGTAGAGCTTAAGAGTATTCCTCAACCATGGAGAACACTCTACATGATCATCACCAAGTCTGTTTCTGGTCGTGACAGCGGCTATGAGCACCCTAAGCTCATGGAACTTCAAATATTCCGGGCATTGGTCAACAAGAAACACATCGCTATCGAAGCTCTGATTTGGGATGACATGATGACATTTCTCAACAAACTTGGCTCAAAGATTCCCTACATCAGATATACCAAATTGTTGATCCAGAGAGCACTTGGACTTCATCCTGACATTCCCAAGAGGCTCAATGACCCCGACAATCACGACATGTTGACGGAACCTATTCTGTCTGTCAGAATCAAGGAAACATCAACAAAGAAACAAGGTGTTGTGCTGCCAGATTTCTTTCCTTCTAACTGAAGATGTCAGAAAGCTCGAATCGTATCAAAGGTATCTAGAAGCAGTCAGACAAGGCAAAGTTGGTCATCTCGACGAAAAATCTTCTGGAACACCTGTCAGGAGAACCAGAAAAGGAAGTGCTGGAAGTGTCACAAGTACAGATAGTCAAAGGAATGTTCCAAAGAAGAAACCCATTCCAAAGAGGAAACCCACCCCTAAGAAGAAAGTTCCTTCTCTGGAAGCCACTCCGATCCTTTCACTTGAACCGCAAAGACAGCTCAGGGACGAGGATTCTGAGGCTACTGACTCAGATGAAGAGTTCACATACTCTGAAACTGCAAAGGATGAAAATCCCTCAGTACCAAAACCTCCAAGTCCTCAAACTATTAAAGGAAAAGAGAAGACTACTGCACTTGTACCTCAGGATGAAAGCTCTGAAGATGAAGAAGAGCAATTGGATCATGGATACAGAAAGAAGTTTCACAAAGTCAGACACCTTCAAAAGGCCGAAGAATTTGCTAAAGATCAAATGGGTGGCCCCGGAGGATCAAGTGGAGCTGCCCACTCTAAACCATCTCCTGATGCGGTTAATCAACCCGATAAGGGAGCTGGTGCCACCACTCTTCTGCAACTACAACAGCCTGTGGAGGACACTATTGAGTATGATTTTGAGAAACTGGTAACTGAGAAAGAAAAGTCTAAGGATGACGAGGATGATTACTCAAAGTTTCTTCTAGACAGTCCAACACACTCAAAGGAGAAAACCTCAGAAACTCCTAAGGACATGAAGTCTCCACATGTCTCCTCATCATCGGACTCTTCATCTCATTCATCACCACCACCATCAATAAAGTCAACCAGATCATCATCCAAATCCGTGAAGAAACCACCTAAATCTTGGATTTCTCAAACACATGCAAGAATTGTGAAAGCTGTCAAACAAGTTAGAAAGAAGGACATGCTTCAAAGAAAACTTAATTGGTATGCTGAACAAATGCAGTACTTACATGATGAGAATGACGAGATGCGGAAAGATAGGAAAGCTATTCAGGAATTCATGAGAAGTCATCGTCAGGAGGAACTAAATGAAATGATTGAAGGTTACACTCAAAAGTACCTTCAGGATATCGTTCCAAAAGTCCAAAAGGAACTGGAGAAGTCAGCAAGAGAACAAACCCACAAGTTTCTTCTCGACACTGTCCCCGGTGTGACTAGAGAAGTATTCTCCAGACAACTCACCCCTAACATCGTCGCATTGGTTAAACATACAATGGCCAAAGAAGCTGATCTCTCTGAATCTGAGTTAATCGCTAAACTAGTGATGCAAATGTCAAAGCGATCTGGAACGTTTACTTCGGATGAAGCTAAATTTTTCGAAGGTCTACTTGCTTTTCAACTCAGTTCATCATGCAAGGAGTCAGCCGATCAACCCAAACGGCCAAGAGATGACGATGATAAGGATAAGGACTCTGCACCTAAACGTCAGAAACAGTCTGGTCAATCCACATCTATGCCACCTCCTCCACCACGAACTTCTTCTCAACATAAGTCTCCTCCACCTCGGTCTTCTACTGATAAACCTCGGGACGATTCCGAGTTACCACCCCTGACTCATAAAACTGGTGATCACTTTGAGTATACGGGTGGTGACGATGAAGAGGTCCTTGAGCCCCGACAACAACCCACCTCACCCAAACAAGTGCAGAAACCAGCTTCATCATCAAAGCCTTCCAAAAAGAAGAAACAGACGACTCAGCCCGGAGTCGTATCATGGCTAGATGACGATAAAACCGAAGAGTTTGAATGGTTCTCCACACTTGTCAATCAAACTCCCTACCCTGATGAAGGTCAAGAATTGGTAGATGGTTCAACAATGGAGCATGCAAAAATGTTGCAAGAACAGTTCCATGTGAAGAAAATGACAAAATCTGAATTGAAGCGAATCAAGAATGAAGCTTTTCAACTATGGAAAGACAGCTCTGAAAGCGCCCTCGAGGTCGAATATCATCTTGAGAACATCGCTCGAGCTATGTCCATCAACATGGATTGGCTCAATCCGGAAGCAAACATTGACTTCACACAAAGGGACAACCCTCCATACTACACCGACTGGACCAAACCTCTACCGACCATTGGCCAAGCAGACGAACCAAGGATTCCCTTCCGATATTTCTTCAACAAAGACCTGGAATTTCTTCTCCATGGTGGCGATGGTTCGAGAAAATACACTACATCATTGACTCTTCCATTCCCAGCGGCCATTTACTCTAACTGCATAGCTATCAAGGAACGTGCAACTCACTTGTTTTCTGACAACGTGCAAGCATACGACCAAGATGCATTGTATGGGATTCATCATTGGCCTGAACGCCGAAGAATCTACTACAGAAGCTGCCTGGTTCAGAAGTCTCAACATGAAGTGTATAGCTCGAAGGACATCGTGGCCATCAAACACATTGATCTCAAGTCTAAGTGGGACTACACATTCTTAAAGAATATCATTGTCAAACGACAAGATGAACAGGACTATGGATTCTCTGAAGCTGACTTTGAGAACTTGTCCCTCAACGACATCGAAGACATGTATCTTGCCAAAGTACAGGGTCGTATGAGACAATTCTCGACTGAAGTTCAACGTGAATTTATCAAGTCAGTTCTCATCTTCATTAGACGCATCGTGATCAAAGAACGTGTCAAAGATATCCAGATGGCTGTTGAATCATATCAGAAACGTGTAAACTTCACTCCACCACAGCTTTATCTTCCCGACATCAACCAGCTTAAACAACTCACGCTCATCAGCAAACCTTTCAGCGTTGTTTACCGCAGTGAACTTCGAAGAAACTGCTTAATGGCGTGTAGTGAGCTCCACAAATTCGGGGATCATACCTTGAAGATGGTTAGGGATGGATTGGCGTACAAATTGAAGGATATACGCATGAAAGTTGGGAATCCTAAGCGCTGGAACTCTCAGGAAAGGAGGGATGTGAGACGTATCATCACCTTGATTGATGAACGGTTGTTCAGAAGGGATCAGTTCCGCCGATTGGAAAGCTATGTTGGTGGTCGACTCAGGAGGAACATCATCGGCTTTCAACGCCCGGTGCGCACTCCTGGGAATATCACTGCACTTCCTGGTACCCCTTAAATGGTTTCCTTCTTATAATTTTGGATGTGTGATTACATATGTGTAATGGCTTGTGCACACATAACAGTGTACAACCCGTAATTGTCAAGAAAGGACCCTGTGGTACGCCTCAGTGCCACAATCCTTATAAAAGGAGCGAAAGCTTCTTATTTTTGAGTAAAACCTTTCAAACCTTTCACTTTTCAAGGTTTTGCTCAAAAAGACAAGTACTTCCCCATAAGATTTTCAAAACCTCAACCGTTTATATCACTAATTGAGGGGGAGTATTTGAATTAAAACTTTGTTCACAAATTGTTCACAGTGGTCACTCTTCCCGCAACACTCAAAATGGTCATATTTATTCTCAAACCGCGCAAAAATAACATTTTTATATGCCATTTTTGAGGGGGAGAAAATTGTGTGATAAGAAATATGTTGTACAAAATGCAAATGAATCTGTGTACCTCAGACTTAACCAACGAATTGACGGTACTAAACTGTTTGTAACTCGAAAAGACTTGTCCTGGACGGGTAATAATTTCAAGCTAGTTCGCTAGTGATGTAAACGTGTCTCGCAAAGGACTTGTCTGAGTAGAATGTACCATTCGAGAAACTCTTGATAGACATGAACTCTGACGGGTTTGACAACCTTCCAAGGTTTGTCTACACCTTCAAGGTAGTTATTAGAGCTAGTTGTCACCTAAAAGCTGACAATATATCTCTTTAACTATTCAACGTAACCGTGTCTCGCGGGAGATTGTCTATCTTTAGTGGATCAATTCAAAAAGTGCGCGCTCTTTCCTCACTGTGCATTTAACCATTAAAACTATTAAGCACATGTGGAGGGGGAGTATTTATGCAAAAACTTATCTCTCACTGTGGTTCAAACATGTTTTTCATTTACAAACCCTTTGAGAGATACTTTTCACATACAGTGCTTTAAATGGCAAACATAGGTTAGTCATGGAGTTATAAGGTGACTAAGGTTAGGAATAACCGTCCTATGATCCGCCAGAGCCGGAGGGATCTGCCCAAGGACACTACCATTAGTTAGTGTTAGAAGTCCTTAGGAATGATTATAAAAAGGAGAAAATGAGAATCGAAGAAAGAAGGAGTTGAAGAATCAAAAAGAAATGTAAAGTAAAGGGTGAAAAGAAATAGCCCTCCAGATTATTCAACTTGGGGCAGACACCGGGTTCAATTCATATGCTACTGGTTGTCACTTAGTGACACCGGTATTGAAGATTAAAAGTCGTCATGGACCCAGTGACGCATGCACTAAACCTTCTTAGCCACTCAAGTTTCTCTCAACAGAAGCTAGTTTCATTCTCACAGGGAACCCTACATAAACTATTAGCTTTCTCTTAGAGATCGCTGGTATTGAAGAAGGAGACCCTCTCCCTTGTCTCCGCTCAGGTAAACCAAAACGCACTGTTGAGTCTAAAGCCACGAGATTCATCAAAAGATCTCTTAGGTACACTTGACATTTAATCACTTGATGATCAACAAATAAGATCATCAGTGGTTCATATCGAGTCCTTCACAGATCTTAGCAATCTGTCGAGAACATTTATGAGAGGTTCACATCTGTGATCCTCAGTGATTGAATGGAAACTCCTGCCAGGGTCAACATCAAACAGCCCTGACAGCAGGTCACTTCGGTAACTCCCCGTGGATTACGCGGAGTGTGTCTCAAACGGTCTACAGTCGTGAGGTGATGCTTCGGTGTACCTCAGCGACTCATCTGAACTGTAGATGTACTTCGGTACATCGCGTTATCTCACTTGTGGGACTCCAGTTCAGGAACGGCCTTTGTGAGAATTAGAGTGGTGTTTTCACACTATGCTGTTAACACTCTCGAAGTTCAAACTTGTAAGTGCCGGAAACCGCTTATTACTAACTGTTTGAAATGTTTTCTTCTTATGGAAGCTCCGGAGCGGGATGATCGTGCTGATTCTTCTCATGCTCACGCCAACATCAACACTAATGGAAGTCCTATTCTAAAGCAACACAACCGTCAGAATGATTCTTCATCAAATCAAAGAATCTACAAAGTCAAAGACTGAAAGAACTTCATCAGTATTGACTTCCACCGTCAAAGAGCGTGTGAGCATGTTGAAGAATGACGTGGAGACACTGGAGCAGCGAAGCAGACCTGAGGCAGACTGATGCAGACAACAACATACTATCACTTTCACCACAAAGAACAATGATCAAAGAACAAAGTCAAAGATGACGTCAAAGCTTAAACCGTTCGAAGATAACTATCTCTCTACACTGGGGAGATTGTTCGAATCAAGGCAATTCCTCTCACAAGAAAGAAGAATGCCAGAAGACGTCACAGCTACTATTACATCAACGCCTTCACCGTTTACATTCATATATACTTGAGGGGGAGATTGTTGGAATCACTCCTAAACAGTATTTCAAGTATTTATATTTCATATGTAATAGGTAGCTTTATTATGGCCTTTATGTTTGTTTCAGGTCAAGCTTATGTAGAAGGCCCATAAGCTTGATCCAAGCCCAATAAGGAATAGGGAAGGAGAGGGAGTGTTGCCCTAGCTCCTTGCCTATATAAACTATTGTAAACCCTCATTTGAGGGTTGGTTGTTCAAGTTTTCTTTTCTTTCACATACATCTTCTCATAACCGTATTATTGCTTAACGTGTGTATGTGTTAGAGCTTGCTCAATCGCCTTATCTCTTCTCTTATAAGCTTTGATGAGTGTCTAAATACTCATCATTTTTATACTGTTAGAATGCCAAAAACATCTGAAAACACTCAGAAACACATCAAAATGATGAAAATATCACAAACAAAGTTTTTTTATGTGTTTTAAATGCAAAAACATCAAAATCTGGTGAAAAACGTATTAAGTTTGCATAATTGGCAGTTTTAGTCCCCCAAGTTTCAAAAGTTGTCAAAATTAGTCCCTGGTAATTCAAAAACTTGTAAAATATCAATTTAGGTCCTTGGGATTCACAAGTTGTTCAAAATAATCCTTTGAAGTTTAAAATCACAAAATTACAACTTTGGTCCCTCAATTTTGCAAAAGTGTCAAAAATAGTCCTTAAGGTTTTAAAATTGGAAATTGATCAAAATAAACCTTGTACTATTTATAAATGACAAAAATGGTCCTTATGATAAACTTTTGGGAAATTACACTTTTAGTCCTTCAAAATCCAAAAATGACAATTAAGGTCCTTTTAAGTTTAAAAATGGAAAATAATCATCTATGGTCCTTGTACTATTCACATATGGCAGGAATAATCCTTGTGAGAGCTTTGGAAAATTATCAAGATCAGTCCCTTAACTTTGTTGGAATTACATAAATAGTCCTTGTTATTAATACTTAAACCAAATGGACCCTTTGATATTAATCCAATCCAACACAAACACAAAACAAAGCCCAATCCCAAACCAAGCCCAAAACCCAACCCCGTTAACTTGGTCAAACAGTCAAACAAGCAAGAAAACCGCGCACACTGTTCATTATCCTCACCACGCCTGAATCCCAATACCAGAGTGGTTTTTACCACTTTTTAGCCTTTCCACCTCATCCATAACACCTGTTTATCAACTCATTCCACCTTCACATCAATCCAAAGACCATTAATAAAGAAAACCTGCTTCAAGACTTTTTTCCCGCCAAAATGCCACTTGGGTGGTTGTGATGATTTCAAGCGATTCAATGGATGGATTAAGGTGGGATTTAATCAGAGGTCGACATAGACACCTTTTGGATAGCTATAAAGAAGAAAGAAGGCAGAAGAAGGAAGTGTCAAAGTTTTAGACCAAATTCGTAGTGTAAACTTTAAATTCTGTTGTAAACTTTTAAATTCAGTCTTATTTTCAAAGTTGTATTATGTTTCATGGGTAATGAAAGTTATTTCAATAGTTCTCAGTTTCAGTTTTTAAGTTTGAATTCAATTTTTAGCATTTTTAAGCAAAATTGACACTTTGTTTTAATCTTGTTAAAATATTGTTGTTCTTGTTCATTTCATCTCATTTCAGTCACCTTTTAAGCTTTTTGAAGCTTGGTTATCACTTAGAGGACTTGTACATAGTTTACTTAAAAAACATAAAAATCAAAGAAAATAGAAATAAAATAAAAAAAAGTGTTCATGATGATGAAGGCTTGGAGCAGGGTTGCTCATGGATTGCCCTGGGTTAGATGCTTCTTGGGAAGCTATAGGATATGGTAATGGTTCTTGGTTCTCAGTTTTATGCTTGGACACATTTTGTAAGCAATTTCTTCAATATTTGCATTTCCTAGTTTAAGTACTTAAAGCATGTTAATTCTGGTTTTATTCTGTCTAAATATAGCTAATATAAGTTAATTACAAGCTTTCTTGGTTTGAAAAGTTGTTTTAGAACTTTAAGCTTTAAATCAGTTCTATTAAAGTTTGTTTGGTTTTACTGTGTAAATTGAGTTAGAGGTTGTTTGTGTTTTTGTTTGTTGTTGTTTCATGTTATATTAGTTCTATATAGCCTAGTACTACAATAAAATCAAGTGTTTGTTCAATAAAAAGTCAAAATATCAAATTCCATTCCTTGACAGTTAACTGTCAAGGATTTGGAAGGTGAAATCCTTCATGTTGTTGCATACCTTGGTGCTTTAGCTTAAAATCAACTTATCATAGTTTATTATAACATATTAGGTCCATAAAATCAGTTCCAAGTTCACTTAAGTCAAACTTTAGTGTTCTTGATAAAAGTCAACTTTTCAAAATAGTCGTTTTTGAATAAAATAAATAATTTTGTGTAGGATTAAATATTAAGATCTAGCTTAAATCCTTTAGGGATATTAAAATTTAGCTGGTAAAATAAAATAGAAAAATATAATTTCACTTATAATTAGCTTATTAGTAGCTTATCCATTAGCTTCTTTTGGATACCTTTTCTGAAACCTCCCCTGTGCACAGTGATTGCTAGCTTGTTTCTGAAGCTCTCACAGAGCTTATTGATGAGATTCAGCTTGTGCATTTTAGTTTTTTGAGTAGCCCATCTATCTGTGTCCCTATTTCAGTCCTTACTTTTCAATTTTCAGCTTATTCAATAAGCCTGCAAATGCTTATTAATCTTGTCCATTTAACTCAACATACTCATCAAGCAGTGGTGTTACCAGTTTTTCAAAAGCCTGTAAAGAGCTTATTAGTGGTTTCTAAACCTTGTGAATTAGTTTTTTAGATAGTTAAGCTGGTCAACTAGCTTGTTCAGTTGCTTATTCTCATTTTGTAGCTTATTTACTAGGACTGCTCAGTGCTTTTTATTTGTCCATTTCCTGTGTACATCAAGTAATCATGGTTTTTTTCAGTTTCTTAATAAGCTTCTCATAAGCTTATTAGAATAAGCCAATCCTTGTAAATTAGATTTTTGTTAAGCTCAATTGGTTAGTTAGTTAGTCTCAGTTTTTATTTTCATTTCCAAGTCTGTTTTAGTGCTTAAAAATAAGCTTAAAGCTGCCTAGTTAACCAACAGTACCCTGTGTAACTAGATAAGCTTGTGCTTATTTTGGCTTATTTTGTGCTTATTCTTTGGTAATTATGCTTTCTTAGTTATCATTTTAGCTTTTTATAAGTTCTTTTGCTTATTTCCAGTCCCATTTTGCTTATTGAGTAGCTTATTAGCTTTTTAGCTTAAGCTTTTTGCTTACTTCTTTTTTCTTGCTTACTGTTGGTAAAAATAAGCTCAACTGAGCTTATCAGTTGTTTTTGTTAAAAGTTTTAGTGGTAAAAAATGCTTATTTTCATGTATTAAATTCGTTTGTAAAATAAAAATCACAAAGAAAAAAAAATTGTTAGCAAAAAGGTAGAGGCTAGGATTCGAACCTGTGACCTCTAGCCTCCCACGACCACAACCACACACACAATAACCAGGCGCCCTTGGGACTTGTCTTGGTTTTATTTTGCAACATCTAATACTTAACCCCTTTTTCCATTTTAAGCTTATACGAAGCTTATAGCTTATTTCTAGCTTATTTAGTATAGCTTTTTCAGTTTTTGTATTTTTTATAAAATTGTATTAGTATTAAGTATTTTATAAAAAAGTTTCAGATTTTTCTTAATAGTTTTAGTATTTTTAATCATTTAATTAGTGTAAAAACTTATTTAAATCATAATAAAAAATATAAAAGTCTAAAAAATATAAATCTTTTTTCTAAAATTTTCTTTTGTCATATAGTACGTAATAAAATTAGTTTTACACTCGTAGGCCTTTTATTTCATAAATTTTACGTTTTGTCTTGCGCTCCAGCGTAATTTTTGTAAGTAACGCTCGTTTTCATTTTAAGTAACATTTTTAGATATTTTAAGTTTACGTTTTAGTTAAAATAGTTTATTTAAGTTATTTTGTTTTATAAAATAAACGTTCATCGATCTGTAAAAATAGTGATAGCGTTTATTTAATATATTTTATCTTTTTAATTTTCTTAATTTGCATTTAAGTCGCTGTTATTTGTAAATCTTTTCTTTAGGTAATTATACATCAAAACCCTTACTGATCACTATCCTTAGTGATCATTCTATCATCTGAAAGTGTTTATACACCAATTCATCCTCCGTGGGACTTAACGACCCGGGAATTCATTGTATTCTCTGATCTTCATTGCATTTGTGTTTAATCTGTTTTAAGTATGTTAGACTTGATGGTTCTTCACCGATCAAATTTTGGCGCCGCTGCCGGGGAGGCTGTAAGCGTGTTTTAAGCATTTCCAGATCCATTCTTGCACATATACCACCTTTTTGTAAACAGTTTTTGTAAAGTTAATCAAAACCAACAAGTTCATTAACACTTTTCCTAAAGTGTTGATAACACCAAAAATATTTTTATTCTTTGTTTTTATATCATGTTTATCCAAAAATCCAAAAATATCCATCTTTACCCTCTCACATCTTTGATTCTTCATCCTAACCCCTCTACAAACCTTTGATTCTTTCTATGTCTTATCCTCACCCTCTTGATTGTCAATGGTGTGGTGGTCCTTATAATGGTGGCAATTGCCCCAGTTGTAGCATGGTGGAATCAGGAAACGGGTCTGTCTATAACCAAGATCCCTATTCCTACCATAACACAACTGATTTATTCCATCAGCTATCACACTGTGAGACTCAGCAGTTTTACTGTTGTGAGTACTGTGGTGGTTCACACTACAGTTCTGATTGTCAATTGGGAAGCACGCTTGTCTATGGGCAGGTTCCTGATAACAATTATGACTCCAGCACATACGACTCACAGCCACATCAGTTCTACTGTTGTGAGTATTGTGGAGGTCCTCACTCTAGCTCGGATTGTCAAACAGGGAATCCATTTCCTTGCAACAATTACGACTATTCGTTTCAAGACCAACCCCCACAGTACCAAATGATTCAAGCGACTCCTCATGAAACTACAACAGGCCTTCTACTGAAGACTCTGGAGTTATTAAAAGAACTTAAGGAGGAGTCGGCTATGTCATTACAAAACTCTCATGAGAAATCCATGGAAGTTTTGTTAGCCGAAGAGCGGGCTGCTAAAATAAATTCCCAAATTGCCTTTGAAAAATCTATTAGGGAATCAATTGCAAACGAAAAAGCAGCCAGATCTAGCTCTAGATTTTGTTTTATTCCTGATGACAGTGATGATGAGGATACACTTGAAGATTCATCAAGTTCATCAGTGGATATCCCAGCAGTTGAGATTCATTCTCAAACAACTGCTATCACACCCGAAGCTCCCACTTACTCTCTAAACATGGGGGACGAGCTTCTTGACACTGTTCCTGAAAAGGAATCGGACGAATTCATAAAGTCTAGTGTTGAGGACCTTGTCCCAATCCCGAGAGAGTCACAGGGAATTCTCGAGCATTTGTGTGATATCCTTTCCCCTCTTGAGTGTTTAAAAGATCATTTTGAAACTTTCTCCGATTTCATTCCACTTTCATCAGAAAGTGATGATGATCTCTTTGATTTCAAAGCCAACTTAGGAGAAATTGAAAATCTCCTTTATAATGATCGTTCACTCACTTCTCACCCTAACAGTCCAATAGAGAATGTTAATCACCTTGTTCCCGAAGCATTCAAAACTACTTTCACCAATCCTCTATTTGAATTCGAATCTGAATTCACTTGGATTTCTAACAATCCAATCTTTGACGAGGATAGTGATGAGCCCATAATGGAACAAGAGTTCACAGATTTACATCACGTGAATGATTCTCTTTACGAGGAGTTCTCCTTTGAATTCACTCATATCATATCTCCATCGGAGTATGATAACTTCCACTTTGATCTAGACATAAATGATCTTTGTGTTCCGGAGGGAAATGTTCTCAGCCATGAGAACTTGCTTGATATCAAAATCCCATCCCTCCCGCCCAGAATATGTCTTGATCAAATGAGCTTAAATGATGAGATTCATGATCCAGAAATCATGAATTCTCCTTCTGATGACGATGAGTTAGTCATGATTTTCATCATGATTTTCTTTCTCTTCTTCACCTATCCCGTAGCTTCTCCTGTTCTTCACTCCTTCGGGAATGAAGACATTATCTTTGACCTCGGCATTTTCATTTCTCATTTATAAGCCGGTTCTATGTATATCTCATCGGTGTGGAACTTTCATGTACTTCAATGTTTATCCAAACATCTTAAATGAAAGTCCGATGGAGATTGTCTCTTCCACTTGCTTCCCCATGAACCAATTAATTCGGGGTCGAGTCAAGCTAGCGACTCGGTAATTAAAAACAATAGCTAAACATAGGTTTTCACCCGTGTGTACCACCCTAGTGTGGGGGAGATGCCCCACATGTTGTATATAGACCTTAAAAATAAATGAAAATTGTAAATATTAAAAAAGAGAATAATTGTTGTGTTTCTACACTTAGCTAGTAATGTTATCTTTTTACGTTCTAAGTTTCGGCATAACAGCCGGTACTTTGAATATTGAGGACAATATTCATTTCTAAGTGTGGGGGGGAAATTCTGGCGAATTTGATCATAAATGTACCCTTTTAGTCCCTTTTTCCCCCAAAATGGCCAAATTTTAAAATTTTTTTGTAGTGGAAGTACTATGTACTAAACACAACAAATGGTAATCAGTCCACCATGTCTAACCCACATAAGGATTGGCTAATCCAGGAGCAAACGGCTCTTGGTAAAGATATCTCAAATCCGTTTATGGCTTGCAATTTGCCTAAAATTGTATGGTGTTCAACTCACCATATCTTTAATTAGTGAAAAGTTGGCTAGCCCGCAAGTTTATGGCTTGTGGTAAAGGCAGTGGAAAATCCATAATTGGTAATCGACTCACCAAAGATAATATTGATAATTTATCTAAGAGTTGGCTAGTCCAGAAGGGTACGGCTTCTGGTAAAGACAAATCAAATCCGTTGGAAGCTGGTGGTTTGCTTAAAATCATTTGGTTATCATTGTACCAAGGTTCTTACTTGAACTAAAACAATTGGCTACTCCAGAAGTAATGGCTTTTGGTAAAGAGATAAAATCCATTAAATTTTCTCAAATCATTGCTAGGGACTAGCAATATCTTAGTGTGGGGATTGATGAGTGTCTAAATACTCATCATTTTTATACTGTTAGAATGCCAAAAACATCTGAAAACACTCAGAAACACATCAAAATGATGAAAATATCACAAACAAAGTGTTTTATGTGTTTTAAATGCAAAAACATCAAAATCTGGTGAAAAACGTATTAAGTTTGCATAATTGGCAGTTTTAGTCCCCCAAGTTTCAAAAGTTGTCAAAATTAGTCCCTGGTAATTCAAAAACTTGTAAAATATCAATTTAGGTCCTTGGGATTCACAAGTTGTTCAAAATAATCCTTTGAAGTTTAAAATCACAAAATTACAACTTTGGTCCCTCAATTTTGCAAAAGTGTCAAAAATAGTCCTTAAGGTTTTAAAATTGGAAATTGATCAAAATAAACCTTCTACTATTTATAAATGACAAAAATGGTCCTTATGATAAACTTTTGGGAAATTACACTTTTAGTCCTTCAAAATCCAAAAATGACAATTAAGGTCCTTTTAAGTTTATAAATGGAAAATAATCATCTATGGTCCTTGTACTATTCACATATGGCAGGAATAATCCTTGTGAGAGCTTTGGAAAATTATCAAGATCAGTCCCTTAACTTTGTTGGAATTACATAAATAGTCCTTGTTATTAATACTTAAACCAAATGGACCCTTTGATATTAATCCAATCCAACACAAACACAAAACAAAGCCCAATCCCAAACCAAGCCCAAAACCCAACCCCGTTAACTTGGTCAAACGGTCAAACAAGCAAGAAAACCGCGCACACTGTTCATTATCCTCACCACGCCTGAATCCCAATACCAGAGTGGTTTTTACCACTTTTTAGCCTTTCCACCTCATCCATAACACCTGTTTATCAACTCATTCCACCTTCACATCAATCCAAAGACCATTAATAAAGAAAACCTGCTTCAAGACTTTTTTCCCGCCAAAATGCCACTTGGGTGGTTGTGATGATTTCAAGCGATTCAATGGATGGATTAAGGTGGGATTTAATCAGAGGTCGACATAGACACCTTTTGGATAGCTATAAAGAAGAAAGAAGGCAGAAGAAGGAAGTGTCAAAGTTTTAGACCAAATTCGTAGTGTAAACTTTAAATTCTGTTGTAAACTTTTAAATTCAGTCTTATTTTCAAAGTTGTATTATGTTTCATGGGTAATGAAAGTTATTTCAATAGTTCTCAGTTTCAGTTTTTAAGTTTGAATTCAATTTTTAGCATTTTTAAGCAAAATTGACACTTTGTTTTAATCTTGTTAAAATATTGTTGTTCTTGTTCATTTCATCTCATTTCAGTCACCTTTTAAGCTTTTTGAAGCTTGGTTATCACTTAGAGGACTTGTACTTAGTTTACTTAAAAAACATAAAAATCAAAGAAAATAGAAATAAAATAAAAAAAAGTGTTCATGATGATGAAGGCTTGGAGCAGGGTTGCTCATGGATTGCCCTGGGTTAGATGCTTCTTGGGAAGCTATAGGATATGGTAATGGTTCTTGGTTCTCAGTTTTATGCTTGGACACATTTTGTAAGCAATTTCTTCAATATTTGCATTTCCTAGTTTAAGTACTTAAAGCATGTTAATTCTGGTTTTATTCTGTCTAAATATAGCTAATATAAGTTAATTACAAGCTTTCTTGGTTTGAAAAGTTGTTTTAGTACTTTAAGCTTTAAATCAGTTCTATTAAAGTTTGTTTGGTTTTACTGTGTAAATTGAGTTAGAGGTTGTTTGTGTTTTTGTTTGTTGTTGTTTCATGTTATATTAGTTCTATATAGCCTAGTACTACAATAAAATCAAGTGTTTGTTCAAGAAAAAGTCAAAATATCAAATTCCATTCCTTGACAGTTAACTGTCAAGGATTTGGAAGGTGAAATCCTTCATGTTGTTGCATACCTTGGTGCTTTAGCTTAAAATCAACTTATCATAGTTTATTATAACATATTAGGTCCATAAAATCAGTTCCAAGTTCACTTAAGTCAAACTTTAGTGTTCTTGATAAAAGTCAACTTTTCAAAATAGTCGTTTTTGAATAAAATAAATAATTTTGTGTAGGATTAAATATTAAGATCTAGCTTAAATCCTTTAGGGATATTAAAATTTAGCTGGTAAAATAAAATAGAAAAATATAATTTCACTTATAATTAGCTTATTAGTAGCTTATCCATTAGCTTCTTTTGGATACCTTTTCTGAAACCTCCCCTGTGCACAGTGATTGCTAGCTTGTTTCTGAAGCTCTCACAGAGCTTATTGATGAGATTCAGCTTGTGCATTTTAGTTTTTTGAGTAGCCCATCTATCTGTGTCCCTATTTCAGTCCTTACTTTTCAATTTTCAGCTTATTCAATAAGCCTGCAAATGCTTATTAATCTTGTCCATTTAACTCAACATACTCATCAAGCAGTGGTGTTACCAGTTTTTCAAAAGCCTGTAAAGAGCTTATTAGTGGTTGCTAAACCTTGTGAATTAGTTTTTTAGATAGTTAAGCTGGTCAACTAGCTTGTTCAGTTGCTTATTCTCATTTTGTAGCTTATTTACTAGGACTGCTCAGTGCTTTTTATTTGTCCATTTCCTGTGTACATCAAGTAATCATGGTTTTTTCAGTTTCTTAATAAGCTTCTCATAAGCTTATTAGAATAAGCCAATCCTTGTAAATTAGATTTTTGTTAAGCTCAATTGGTTAGTTAGTTAGTCTCAGTTTTTATTTTCATTTCCAAGTCTGTTTTAGTGCTTAAAAATAAGCTTAAAGCTGCCTAGTTAACCAACAGTACCTTGTGTAACTAGATAAGCTTGTGCTTATTTTGGCTTATTTTGTGCTTATTCTTTGGTAATTATGCTTTCTTAGTTATCATTTTAGCTTTTTATAAGTTCTTTTGCTTATTTCCAGTCCCATTTTGCTTATTGAGTAGCTTATTAGCTTTTTAGCTTAAGCTTTTTGCTTACTTCTTTTTTCTTGCTTACTGTTGGTAAAAATAAGCTCAACTGAGCTTATCAGTTGTTTTTGTTAAAAGTTTTAGTGGTAAAAAATGCTTATTTTCATGTATTAAATTCGTTTGTAAAATAAAAATCACAAAGAAAAAAAAATAGTTAGCAAAAAGGTAGAGGCCAGGATTCGAACCTGTGACCTCTAGCCTCCCACGACCACAACCACACACACAATAACCATGCGCCCTTGGGACTTGTCTTGGTTTTATTTTGCAACATCTAATACTTAACCCCTTTTTCCATTTTAAGCTTATACGAAGCTTATAGCTTATTTCTAGCTTATTTAGTATAGCTTTTTCAGTTTTTGTATTTTTTATAAAATTGTATTAGTATTAAGTATTTTATAAAAAAGTTTCAGATTTTTCTTAATAGTTTTAGTATTTTTAATCATTTAATTAGTGTAAAAACTTATTTAAATCATAATAAAAAATATAAAAGTCTAAAAAATATAAATCTTTTTTCTAAAATTTTCTTTTGTCATATAGTACGTAATAAAATTAGTTTTACACTCGTAGGCCTTTTATTTCATAAATTTTACGTTTTGTCTTGCGCTCCAGCGTAATTTTTGTAAGTAACGCTCGTTTTCATTTTAAGTAACATTTTTAGATATTTTAAGTTTACGTTTTAGTTAAAATAGTTTATTTAAGTTATTTTGTTTTATAAAATAAACGTTCATCGATCTGTAAAAATAGTGATAGCGTTTATTTAATATATTTTATCTTTTTAATTTTCTTAATTTGCATTTAAGTCGCTGTTATTTGTAAATCTTTTCTTTAGGTAATTATACATCAAAACCCTTACTGATCACTATCCTTAGTGATCATTCTATCATCTGAAAGTGTTTATACACCAATTCATCCTCCGTGGGACTTAACGACCCGGGAATTCATTGTATTCTCTGATCTTCATTGCATTTGTGTTTAATCTGTTTTAAGTCTGTTAGACTTGACGGTTCTTCACCGATCAAGCTTGTGTTGTAAAACTTGTGACCTAACAAAGACGGTTTAAAACATAACCAAACCAATAAAAAAACCGTGGTTTACCACTATTATTAGAGATACTTACATGTAATATTCAAATAAGCAATCCCATATAACCCATATACGAAGTTTATAAGAAATCCACCATTGCCAAAATGTATTTAACCTGATACGACAATCCCAAACAACCCCAATATTCCTATATAAAATAAGTTTCGATAATGATAAGCTTAATGGAGAAGAAATCATACCTGGTACAAAAGAATATCATAAGCTATCAATTTATATTGCTCCACATCCCCATCCCCATCGCCATCCCTATCCTTCTTATTAGACTTAGGCCGCATGGTAACATACTATTGCTCAAACCTGTACGATAACATACTGCTGCTTGCTGCTGAAACCATATGTGTGGCTAAAAACCTGCTAAAACCTATATCGATGGCTAAAAGTCACAAAAGAATGGCTACAATCCAACGTTGTTTCTTAATAGTTCATGTGATTACGTGTATGGACCATCTCCAACGAAAGCAATCCTTGCCTATGGCATCTTTTCCATGACACTACTCAAATAGCACATCAATGAACCTATTAGAAATATGTATTGTTTCTTTAAGCAAATATAAAATGTTGTCATTATGACTTTGACTTCAGTAAAGGTATTACATAGCTCATCAAATGTCGTCACTTCGGAATAAACTAATGTATTCGGTTAAAAAAGGTATGCATTATTCTTCAACAAATACACTTTTTTCTCTACTGTAATTCATTTGAAACGTATCAAATGATGGTTACATATTCATAGTTTCTTAGGCAACTTGTAATTATAGAAAAGACATGAAAAAGGGTGAAAAGGGCATGCAAACACAAACGATATATGCAAGTAAGTGAAGGGAATAATGCTTTTGTGATGAACTAATAATGGTTTTCAATACTATATATACTCATGAAAAAGGGGGAAAAGGCCCTCATTATATAAGATACAATGCAATCACGTTATAATGCTTTGGTAAAATCTTGCCTTTCAATCAAGTCAACAACAATTGTATTGCCGTATCTTTATAAAAGATCACGAAAGTTGCGTTTCACGGCCCATGGGCTACAGGCATTTATCGAAATTATATTCAGAGGAACCCGTTTAAAACAAAACAGTTATTTAACCCCACTGTTGGCATAATTACAGTCAACCCGACCATAAAATAGTTACCCTTAACCCGACCAATCTGAGATCTAACCTATGCTTTTAGAAACTCAAAAATTTGATATAGTGAAAAAGTTAATACATATTTAAGATTGAAATATAAATCACAAATACTTAATACCATTTTAAGAAAAGCTAAAAAGAGCAGGATATGTTTCATCTCCAACGAAAGCAATCATTGCCTATGGCATCTTTTCCATGACACTACTCAAATAGCACATCAATGAACCTATTAGAAATATGTATTGTTTCTTTAAGCAAATATAAAATGTTGTCATTATGACTTTGACTTCAGTAAAGGTATCACATAGCTCATCAAATGTCGTCACTTAGGAATAAACTAATGTATTCGGTTAAAAAAGGTATGCATTATTAATACATTTTTTTCTGTACTATAATTCATTTGAAATTACAATGGTGACCATAACGTGTTTGATTAGCATTACATAATCCACTCGACTAATCATAATCCATTGGACTGATGATAGTGTATTAAAAAATTATCTATTAAAAAATGATAATATTGTATTAATATTGTTATGTATATTTAGCACTAATTTATAAAACTAATAAATGGTCGGATTTGTGTTTGTGGTCGGCCATCCCAAAAAGTTTGACGTGTAGAGAAAATTTTTGATTTACCCGAACTTGTTCAGACATGCCCATTTTGCCAACATAGTGTTAATAGGCCAAAAGACTTTAAACTATACAGAAAGATAATTAGTTGTTGCTTAGACTCAAATCTTGTTATTGGTATGGCTTCCTGGTAAGGTTGGATATTATTGAAAGAGGGAACACAAAACATACTCTCCCAACCCTAATCGGTCCAAGTTGTACAACACTTGCGATAAAAGATTTTTTTGGATTGCAGAAACTGAATCCCATAAAAAAAGACACCATAATATGATAAAAATGTTACCGAGAAAGGTTCACCGTGGTGGTATTTATAAAAAAGGTTACATGCCGTTGAAAAAAGTGTATTTTCCACATCGAGTGCATCCATACCGACATACATGAAGATGATCATTTCGGCTATAAATGAGATTGTTGCAAAAGCATGTCTGCCATCTAAGAAGTTAATTTAGTAATTATACGAAATTTAAATATAATATTTTTCTGGGTATAGGATGGGTAGTGGGTCATAAAAACATCTCTTTTAGTTATAATAGAATGAATTTATTTTGATTAAAAAAACAAAATCACAATAATGAACTAACCTTTTTAGATAGTAATTTTGGAGTACCACTTTAAAAAAATTTCAACCCATTTGACCCGTATCATTTTAGGTAAATCTTATGGTATAACCCGTTTGACCCGTTCCCAACCTGGACTAACAATCTAAAAGACCCTTTCCCAACCTGGACCTACATTAAGCTATCTATAAACATGTACCATGGTGATCTAAAAGATACGCGATGCAACAAACATTCTAACTACAGTAATAATCAAATATAAAAAAAAAAGGTTATTTAACCCCACTGTTGGCATAATTACAGTCAACCCGACCATAAAATACTTGCCCTTAACCCGACCAACCTGAGATGTAGCCTGTGCTTTTAGAAAATCAAAACTTTGATATGGTGAAAAAGTTAATACAGATTTAAGATTAAAATAATTATCACAAATACTTAATACCATTTTAAGAAAAACTAAAAAGAGCAGGATATAAAAAACCATGGTTTACCACCATTTTAATCCACCATTGTCAAAACGTATTTAACATGATACGACAATCCAAAACAACCCCTATATTCCTATAAAAAAATAAGTTTGAATAATGATAAGCTTAATGGAGAAGAAATCATACCTGGTACATAATAATATCAGAAGCCCTCAATTTATATTGCTCCACATCCCCATCCCCATCCCCATCCTTCTTATTAGACTTAGGCCTCATGGTAACATACTATTGCTCAAACCTGTACGATAACATACTGCTGCTTGCTGCTGAAACCATATGTGTGGCTAAAAACCTGCTGAAACATATATCGATGGCTAAAAAACACAAAAGAATGGCTACAATCCAACGATGTTTCTTAACAGTTCATGTGATTACCTGTATGGACCATCTCCAACGAAAGCAATCCTTGCCTATGACATCTTTTCCATGACACTGCTCAAATAGCACATCAATGAACCTATTAGAAATATGTATTGTTTCTTTAAGCAAATATTAAATGTCAAAACTAAAACCGAGCTGCAACATGTACACCTTAACAAACAAAATCAAAACAGATGAATCATCATTCAAACCACACGTCCTTACAACAACATTATGCAAGAATTTATTTCAATCACCAAACTTTTCTTTGGTTTCTAAAAAATTAATTGAATTGAACTTAATGAAAGAAAAGTATACTATAAACTGAATTGAAACACAATTAGATTAATTCTCGAAAAAAACAGCACATCAAAACATGTATATGATGGGATTTAAATCAAAACCCTAAAAAAAACTTAAATAGATGTGAATACTTACCAATTGGATGATGTATCAGACGATTTGGATGTGTGTTTTTGAATCGGTTATTGAACATCTTGAATGTGATTTGTATGTGATTTGAACATCTTGAATGAGTCGTCCTGTGGAAGAGATGGGTGAATTGAAACTGCCGTTATAAATTCTGCAAAATCAAAATAACAGTAAATCTTATAAACATTAACAATTAAACATACAATCAACAATAATACAAACCTAATCGATTCAATACAATTAGAACTTACTGAAATTATTGAGTTGTTAGAGTTGATGATAATCCTTGAATCAAAGATATATAGACCAATTTGTAGGTTATTTTTGGATTTTTTTTTAAATGCATTGAATTCATTGATGAATTGAAACTGAAAATTGAACATTGATTTACAATAGAGGAGCGTATAGAGGAAGATAGGTGATTAATGGGATTGTACAAAATTGGTGCAGCAGAAACTTGTACTATGGCTCTAAATATGGTAGGGCATTAAACGAATTTTTAATGCTTGGTGCTTAGAAGGACTTGTACAAAAGCTTATTTTATTAGATAAAATAAAATAAAATAGATAATGCACTATTAATGATCTTTCTCATCAATCTTAATTTTAAGACTTACAAGTCTTAAAACTTGATGTACAAAATACAAAGCACTATTAATGTGATCAAGATATTTAATGTAGTTAATTAATTAACTGGTCAATAAATACAATTAATGCAGTTATTAAAACACCCCTTACACGAGAAATACAAATTATCAACCATATTGTACAACCAACTTAAACATAATTCCTGCATTAAAATGTCACTAATACAAATAATAAAGAATATTATACAAATATTCAAGCCCGAACGGGCAACGGTCCAAATGGGCCCGAGCCCGAACGGGTACGATCCAAACGGGCACGGGCCAGACGGGGTCGAGCCCGAGTGAGCACGGGCCAAACGGGCTCGAGCCCGACGAGCACGAGCTAAACGAAATTCTTGAAATCCGTAAATTTATTATCAAAAAGAACATAATAAACTAAAATACATGATTTATCGGAAAATTTTATTTCAGGGTATCCGTCGCCGCAACGCGCGGATACCCTGCTAGTACTACTAATGATCCAATATAAGGGCAGTCGGATATTAGTAAAATCGAATATCATTATGTTGCAGATTGCTGAAAATGGGCAAAAAGTGCATATGTGGACCACTTAAGTTTAGCAAAAGTATAAAGTTCCTAATACAAATAATAAAGCACATTATACAGATATTCAAGCCCGAACGGTCAACAGGCAAAATGGGCTTAAGCCCGAACTGGTGTGGGCCAAACGGGCTCGAGCCCGAACGGGCATGGGCCAAATAGGCACGGGCCAACAGGCTCGAGCCCGAACGGGCAGGGGCTAAACGAAATTCTTGATACCGTAAATTTATTGTCAAAAAGAACATAATAAACTAAAATACATGATTCACCGGAAATTTTATTTCAAGGTGCCCGCCGCCGCAACGCGCGGATACCCTGGTATTACTACTAATGTTCCAATATAAGGGCAGTCAGATATTAGTAAAATCGAATATCATTATGTTGCAGATTGCTGAAAATGGGCAAAAAATGCATATGTGGACCAGTTAAGTTTAGTAAAAGTATAAAGTTCCTATAACTATTCTTTGTAACAGCCTAAATATAATACCTGCTTAAAGTAAAAAGATATCATTTTATAAAAGATTCAATCCGGAGACGCCACATATGTAAGCGAAGATCGCTAAGTGGCACTATCAAGGCTATGCACCTCACCATTCTTTGCCAATAAAATAAGGAAGTGGCACATATCATTGGGAGGTTACAGTTGTGTTAGCCAAACTCTCAACGCAAAAAGTGAAAAAAAATAGCCCATGCATTCACAATGTATTTCTAGAATCACCAATAATGGCATACACAACTATCTGTAGTATACCATAAATAATAAGAATACCAAAACCAAAGACAGTTTGTTTTCTTTGTACCCATGGCTGCTGCTTCAAAATCTAGCATCAAAAGCCAAACAGAATCTGTAAGTTTGCCTTGCAGATCACATCCGCCCACTTTAAAAATCAAAAAACTGCTCAACAAGATCAAAATAACATCTGCAGAGACAATATTCAGTTGTCTATCCCAGATGACAACATTGTACAAAATGAACAATCTTCTAATACACAAAACACTCAAAACTTGAAGAGTCGTGAAAAAAACAAGAAATGGGTCGATGAGTTAGTAGACGAAACAGTCAAGCTCTTGGATATATGTAGCGATATAAGAGATATGCTGTCAGAAATTAAAGATAATAGTAGAGATCTCTATTGTTCTTTACGAAGGAGAAAGGGAGACACAAATGTCGAAAATAGTATCACGAAATACAGTTGTTTCAGAAAGAAGATGAAAAAGGATGTTAAAGAGTTGGTTGCAAGTCAAACAAGTTGATAATATGGTCACAGGTTTCGGTTCAGTGGTTGTTGATTCAGATAACCACCAGCTTACAGCAGTGATCAGGGCAGTAGTAGGAGTTAGCAAAGTAACTATTTTGGTTTTAGAGTATTTGTTAATGTTCTTTAGTTTTCCTGTTTCGAAGCCAAATAAATGGTCACTTTTGGTTTCAAAGCTGACAGACAAAGGGAGGGTGGCATGTGAAGATCAACAGGAACAAGGGGTTATGATAAGTAGAAAACATTTATGCTTCACTAAAAGTTTTATGTAAATATAAATCGGCGAGTCACATGAGAAATGTGCAGATTGCACAATGTAGATTGGAAGATGAGATTGAAAGCATGGAGAATGCGTTAGAGTGTGTGTTTAGGTGTTTGTATCAAACCAGAGTTTCTCTGCTTAATATCATCTCCCAATAAAAATCAAGTCACTGATCTTTGTAATTAGGAATCAAAGTCGTGCATATGCTTATGCTTTCATTACTTATTCAATAGCTCTTGTACATTGACATGGATTTGTAGCTGTTTAACTATATATACACATATAAATCTTATGTAAATGCTCTTTTAATTATGCAAACCTTTTTGGACCTGTAAGAATTATCAAGTCATCATCCATGACAAGAGTTTTTCGATGATGATGATGCTACAGTATCATGTTTTCCCTACCTATGAGAATTTAGCAGATGTTTGCTTTGCTTAAATGCAAATCGTATCATGAAACCCATTATATCTTTCAACCGTGGATGTATTTGGTCGGGAATCTTAGTATTATAGTCAGATTTTCCCTTTTAAATCAAAAACCAAATGTAGGCCTAGAAACTATGTAGCAGTGTATCCGTCATTTAGTACTTAGACATGTGTAAAGTGCTTTTAGTTAAAAACCGGCCTTTAAGTCATAATGCCTATGTAGACTTCAAACTTATGCAACATGTCATGAAAAAAAAATCAGTAAGACTTATAATTATTTATGTAGTGCTACTTAACACACACTTGAAATTTAGAAAAAAAAAAAAAAGAAAAAAAAAAAAAAAAAAGGAAGAAGGCACTTGATCAAATAATAGTATATCCAGAAAAGCAGAGAAATAGAAGTCAATACTAAATCTCACAAGTAAATAAACTAAAAGATCAAATAGCTGTCATAAATAATTAGTGGAGGAAAACATATATGAGACAACCCAAGCATGCACACTTATTGATATCACATAAATTTGTATGATAATAACGTACCATTTATACATTCAATCTTGTCTTTTGCTAAATATTCATCTCCTCAGACAACTATTTTCGAGGCAGCAGCCCCATCCTTAATGGTCTTGGGACTTGATGAAACTCGTTAACTGAAGCCAACAGTCGGTGACCCATGCATCTGTACACGAGGACAAAAAGAAACAAATAGTTTTGGAAAATATCATGAGGGTAAATGACTTGTGCACCACTGACCTAACAAATTGATTTTTACATTACTATAATATTTGGTGTTATACTATAGTGGTGGAGAACATAAGAAAACTGGTGGTTTGATAAAACAAATTGTTGTGAAAAGTACGTGTCTAATTAATGATCATATATAAAAACATATATTACATCATCCGGTTTTTAAAACTGGCCGAACTGGTTGAACTGGTAGGTAAACCGGTTGATGTCGGGTTTGAAAACCTTGGTGCAAACTGTCTTACTCGTATTATGTACCAACTTTAAAATCATGAATACAAATCCTTTTTTTAGACACTTTATGTCTGGTTGGGTACTTGGGTGTGTTTTTAAACAAAGATTTTCTCTGAACACTTCTAAAAGTTCTTAAGCTGGGTATGTTCTGCAACAGATGTTTACTCCTAGCTAGTGACACATTTATTACTTTATAACTTTTGCTTCTTTTGTGTTACTAATAAAAAAATCCTAGTTACTTCAGAAGATGTATCAGTACTTTGATGGACCCGAATCTCATCATTTTCATCTAGAACATATGGTGGCCTCTATCGTAAACTAAACAATAATTCAGTTCATTTTCTAAACCACTAGATCAAGTACATTGCTTATATTATTAGCTACAACACTAGAATCCAACTAGTTACTGCATCATACGTTCCTTTAGCTATCATCATGAAGGTCAAATTATTGAAGAATTTACATATAACATGGCTCAAGAAGCACCAGATAAGGTTGAATCACTAGATAAGGTTGAATTTACATATAACTTTAGCTATCATCG
This sequence comes from Chrysanthemum seticuspe, assembly GCA_019973895.1. Taxonomy (NCBI): domain Eukaryota; kingdom Viridiplantae; phylum Streptophyta; class Magnoliopsida; order Asterales; family Asteraceae; genus Chrysanthemum; species Chrysanthemum seticuspe. The sequence goes on from BPTQ01000002.1 coordinate 161,064,441, forward strand.
TTAGTCCTTATTTACTAACGGTCGTTAGTAAATAACTTAAAATTTCACCTAAGCCTGACTAACGATAAGGACTAACGATGTAACGCTAAGCCTGACTGGGTACATACAATAACAAAAATTCACCTAACTGGCTACATATAATGACAAAAATTCAAAAGGTTTGTGTTACAATGAAAAAAAAATAGTTGGCTACACACAATGACAACAAGTGTCAAGTTCGATGCATTTTTTTGTCATTTTCCCAAATATGAAAGTGCCATATATCATTGAAAGATACATTTGTGTTGGCCAAACTTCCAACACAAAAAAGTCCAAAAAAGCCCATGCTGTAACCAAATAATATTTAATATTCAACTTGACTAATAATGTAGTACACAACTATATATAGTAAAACCATATAGGATTAGATTATCATAACCAGAAAACCATATATTTGCCTTGTACCAATGGCTGCTGCTTCAAAGTTTAGCATCAAATACCAAACAAAATCCATTAGCCTGCCTTGTAGATCGCATCCGGCAACTTTTCAAATCGAAGAACTGCTCAACAAGATCAAAACAACATCAGTAGAAGAAGCATCTGCAGATGCAATGTGCAGGAGTTTATCCCAGATGACAACATTGTACAAATGTATGGACAATCTTCTAACTTCATCAACCACCCAAATTTTGATGTCACGCGAACAAAACAAGAAATGGGTCGATGAGTTAGTAGACGAATCTGTCAAATTCTTAGATATATGTGGCAATGTAAGAGATATGCTGTCAGAAACCAAAGATCATTGTAGAGATCTTTATTCTGATATAAGAAGGAGAAAGGGAGATTCAAATATCGAAAATAGTATCACGAAATACAATTGTTTCAGAAAGAAAATGAAAAAAGATGTTAAAGGGTTGGTTGCAAATTTGAAGCAGGTTGATAACATGGTCACAGGCTTTGGGTCCGTGGTAGTTGATTCAGACAACCACCAGCTTGCAGCAGTGATCAGGGCGGTAGTAGGAGTTAGCGAAGTAACTATTATGGTTTTAGAGTCTTTGTTAACGTTCTTTTGCATGCCTATTTCGAAGCCAAATAGATGGTCAGTTGTGGTGTCAAAGTTGACACACAAAGGGAGGGTGGCCTGTGAAGAGCAACCAGAACAAGGGGTTGTGAATGAACTTGAAAGCATTGATGCTGCACTAAAAGTTCTATGTAAATATGAATCGTCCTGTGACATGAGAAATGTGCAGATTGCACAATGTAGATTGAATAGATTGGAAGCTGAGATTGAAAGCATGGAGAGTGGGCTGGAGTGCATGTTTAGGTGTTTGGTCCGAACCAGAGTTTCTCTGCTTAATATCATCTCCCAGTAAAAATCAAGTCACAGAAACTTGTAGTTAGGAATCAAAGTCATGCACAGGCATCAATTTTTTTTAGCGGATATGCTTATGCTTTCAAGTATTTATTCATATTCAATAGCACATGTACATTGATAGGAATTTGTAGTTTTACAAGTATATTTGAGCATATATATGTAAATGTATGTTGGGCAGGTTTACTGCCAACACTTTTAGATTGATACAAATGATTGTAAATGGTCATAGTTATCTGTGTTTGTGTTTGTGTAGTATGCAAATGCAATGTAACAGTAATATTGTGGACAAAGGTTATAACAATAAAGTAATATAATTGATAGTGAATTGATGTATCTGATTAAAACATAAGTACCTATTTATACCTTTCCAAACGTCACAATTATCTAATGACAGTTACTAACTAATCATTGTGTCGTTTGGGGCATAACTACCAACCAACATAACTGCCTACAATAACTGTCTTTCATGCAATGGGTCGTTTGGGTTGACTTATGACCCATATACATAGTTTTGACCCATACAGAAAATAATACAAACATATTGTCTTTAAAGTAAACTAAGTAATAATACTAAGACTATATTATATTTGATCTTAACATAATTATAAGGTAACATCTCCCTCTTAATTATTTAAGATCAAATTTCTTGAGTAAGACTTGCTTCCATTTTCCTTCAAACAATGATCTCATAATCACTGTTGTCTTGACTGCTTGTGTTATGGGCTGCATCCTTTTCTTCATTGCCATACTTTCTAACACCATAGTTGTTCATCTCTTCTTCTTGTGATCTATCTTCTACTACACCATTCTTCCAGCCATGTGGGTCCTTTTCTTCTGCATACTTGCTGCACTCTCCCACTTCTCTTGTTTTTTCACACTGGGCATCCTTGCAGTTTCGTGGTAAACACTTATGAGATCTATGAACTTTCTGTAACAAGCCCTTATGGCTTCATCATCATCAACTGATAATCCTTGTATGCTTGCAATGCCTTTCCATTTGTCACTCAAAGTGACTGCCACATATCCACCAAACCCATCTACTATCTTGTACAAACTCATCAAATCTATCTCCTTTTCATGAATAACTGGTGGTATCATGTCTAATGCATCATAGTTAAGATGCACCAAATAGAACCACTTCACCAATTCTACAAACTTTCCACTGAATACCCCCCAATTTTTGTATACCAGGCTGTTTTTCTTAAGTAAATTCATAAAGGATAAAAACCTATTGAACAAATTTACCTTGAGGGCATATAAGGTTCCATTCCAACTTATATAGTCATTGTCCACATAATCTTGGGTGTCCTCCTTGTTCCAGTTTAGATCTTCCAGTCCCTTAACCAATGAGCATTCATCCTTTGGGTCCAAAGACTCAAAGTAATCATCTAAATACTTGTTATGCTTTCTGATTGGACTCCAGTTTTCTCCATTGCTGCCTTTTCCTTGTTCTTTTTCTGTCTCCACAGTGTTCTCATCAAACATGCACTTCAGTGTGCACATGTTGTTTTCAATCTTCAACACATATCCTTGTTCTTCTAAGAGGTCATAACTCAGTATATTCAAAGACACCTCAGGGGTGTATTGAACATTCTGAACAATGATGTCTCCATCTTTTGCGTTGACCACTGGATCACCCACCCCATAAGAGAAAATAAATTTTTCTCTTTTCTTCTTTGCAGATCATCTTGAATTTGTATTCAATTGTTTTGAATTGAACTCTGCTTGGGCATAGATGATACTTGTAACCACTGCTAACAAACCATACTTCATTCCATGACTTGTCCCTTGATCCTTCAATCATGTAATCTGGTTCTACATGAACTTTTTCTGGAAATTGTGCCTCTCCTTCAAGTACTTGCTTATCTGTCATTGCCTTCTGTTGTGATTCAATCACTGCAATCCTTTTTCTACTCTCACATGCCCGGTATGCATGTCCTCTCTCTCTATAGATATAGCATCTTGCTTTATTCTCCATCTTTGTTTTCTTTGCAGTCTCCACCTTTTGGTTTTGTGCCAACTGAGAAGAATTAAAGGCCTGGTTTTCCAGTACTTTCTTGACAAGCATCTCTTTTCCCTTAGGGCTGATGCTCTTCTTTCTTGCAGACCATTTGACAAGTCTTGATGGTGTTTCTCTTAACAGACATCTACCAGTGTAGAATCCTTGGTCAATCTTTGGTGTTGGCCTTTCCCATGATCTTATTCTTCCTTTGCTCTGATGCCAATGTTGGGCAGGTTTACTGCCAACACTTTTAGATTGATACAAATGATTGTAAATGGTCATAGTTATCTGTGTTTGTGTTTGTGTAGTATGCAAATGCAATGTAACAGTAATATTGTGGACAAAGGTTATAACAATAAAGTAATATAATTGATAGTGAATTGATGTATCTGATTAAAACATAAGTACCTATTTATACCTTTCCAAACGTCACAATTATCTAATGACAGTTACTAACTAATCATTGTGTCGTTTGGGGCATAACTACCAACCAACATAACTGCCTACAATAACTGTCTTTCATGCAATGGGTCGTTTGGGTTGACTTATGACCCATATACATAGTTTTGACCCATACAGAAAATAATACAAACATATTGTCTTTAAAGTAAACTAAGTAATAATACTAAGACTATATTATATTTGATCTTAACATAATTATAAGGTAACATCTCCCTCTTAATTATTTAAGATCAAATTTCTTGAGTAAGACTTGCTTCCATTTTCCTTCAAACAATGATCTCATAATCACTGTTGTCTTGACTGCTTGTGTTATGGGCTGCATCCTTTTCTTCATTGCCATACTTTCTAACACCATAGTTGTTCATCTCTTCTTCTTGTGATCTATCTTCTACTACACCATTCTTCCAGCCATGTGGGTCCTTTTCTTCTGCATACTTGCTGCACTCTCCCACTTCTCTTGTTTTTTCACACTGGGCATCCTTGCAGTTTCGTGGTAAACACTTATGAGATCTATGAACTTTCTGTAACAAGCCCTTATGGCTTCATCATCATCAACTGATAATCCTTGTATGCTTGCAATGCCTTTCCATTTGTCACTCAAAGTGACTGCCACATATCCACCAAACCCATCTACTATCTTGTACAAACTCATCAAATCTATCTCCTTTTCATGAATAACTGGTGGTATCATGTCTAATGCATCATAGTTAAGATGCACCAAATAGAACCACTTCACCAATTCTACAAACTTTCCACTGAATACCCCCCAATTTTTGTATACCAGGCTGTTTTTCTTAAGTAAATTCATAAAGGATAAAAACCTATTGAACAAATTTACCTTGAGGGCATATAAGGTTCCATTCCAACTTATATAGTCATTGTCCACATAATCTTGGGTGTCCTCCTTGTTCCAGTTTAGATCTTCCAGTCCCTTAACCAATGAGCATTCATCCTTTGGGTCCAAAGACTCAAAGTAATCATCTAAATACTTGTTATGCTTTCTGATTGGACTCCAGTTTTCTCCATTGCTGCCTTTTCCTTGTTCTTTTTCTGTCTCCACAGTGTTCTCATCAAACATGCACTTCAGTGTGCACATGTTGTTTTCAATCTTCAACACATATCCTTGTTCTTCTAAGAGGTCATAACTCAGTATATTCAAAGACACCTCAGGGGTGTATTGAACATTCTGAACAATGATGTCTCCATCTTTTGCGTTGACCACTGGATCACCCACCCCATAAGAGAAAATAAATTTTTTCTCTTTTTCTTCTTTGCAGATCATCTTGAATTTGTATTCAATTGTTTTGAATTGAACTCTGCTTGGGCATAGATGATACTTGTAACCACTGCTAACAAACCATACTTCATTCCATGACTTGTCCCTTGATCCTTCAATCATGTAATCTGGTTCTACATGAACTTTTTCTGGAAATTGTGCCTCTCCTTCAAGTACTTGCTTATCTGTCATTGCCTTCTGTTGTGATTCAATCACTGCAATCCTTTTTCTACTCTCACATGCCCGGTATGCATGTCCTCTCTCTCTATAGATATAGCATCTTGCTTTATTCTCCATCTTTGTTTTCTTTGCAGTCTCCACCTTTTGGTTTTGTGCCAACTGAGAAGAATTAAAGGCCTGGTTTTCCAGTACTTTCTTGACAAGCATCTCTTTTCCCTTAGGGCTGATGCTCTTCTTTCTTGCAGACCATTTGACAAGTCTTGATGGTGTTTCTCTTAACAGACATCTACCAGTGTAGAATCCTTGGTCAATCTTTGGTGTTGGCCTTTCCCATGATCTTATTCTTCCTTTGCTCTGATGCCAATGTTGGGCAGGTTTACTGCCAACACTTTTAGATTGATACAAATGATTGTAAATGGTCATAGTTATCTGTGTTTGTGTTTGTGTTTGTGTAGTATGCAAATGCAATGTAACAGTAATATTGTGGACAAAGGTTATAACAATAAAGTAATATAATTGATAGTGAATTGATGTATCTGATTACAACATAAGTACCTATTTATACCTTTCCAAATGTCACAATTATCTAATGACAGTTACTAACTAATCATTGTGTCGTTTGGGGCATAACTACCAACCAACATAACTGCCTACAATAACTGTCTTTCATGCAATGGGTCGTTTGGGTTGACTTATGACCCATATACATAGTTTTGACCCATACAGAAAATAATACAAACATATTGTCTTTAAAGTAAACTAAGTAATAATACTAAGACTATATTATATTTGATCTTAACATAATTATAAGGTAACAATGTGTTTAGTCAATCCTTCGAGTATATGAAGCCTTCTGAACCTAACGAATCATCTTTTATCCTACACTCACGGATATATGAGAATACTTGTTAGTATCCTCTATGTGTAAATAAAATGCAACCTATTTTATCCTACACTCACGGATGTCTTGGGTTGTAATTTATTTTAATACTACAGGCATAGTTCATTCTTCTTTAAAGACTAGATGCAGGTCAGCAAAACAGTGTATCAGTATATCATATTATCTCCCAGTGTCTATTGCATCTCTTATTTACAAGTACTTTAAGTCATAATGTCTCTCTAGCCCTTAAACTTAAGCAAAATTCAAGAAAAGAACTGAGAGTGACAAACAGTTTTAAAATTTTGTTACGATACTTAGCTCATAATTGAAACTTAGAAAAAGGAAGTAGAAACGCTAGATAGATATCATATCCTCTGCTAAGAAAATAGTATATCTAGCAAAGCAGAAGAGTAGAAGTCAATACTAAATCTCAGAAGCATATAAATAAACTAGCAGATCTATTAGCTGTCACAAAAAATAAGTGAAAAGAAACATAGATGAGACATCCCAAGCATGCACACTTACTGGTATCACATTATGTTGTATGATAATAACATACCATCTATACATTCAATCTTGTCTTTTGCTAACGATTTGTCTCCTCAGACAACTGTGTTCGAGGCAGCAGCCTCATCCTTAATGATGATGGCCCTTGATGGAACTTGTTAACTAAATCCAATAGTCGGTGACCGGTGACATCTGTACACGAGGACAAAAATAAACATTTGTTTTGCAAAATACTTCAAGGGGAGATGATTTGTGCACCAATTGTTTTGAAAAATACTATTAGGGGAGATGATTTGTGCACCACCGAGCTTGTATGTAATGTTCCACATCAAAACTGGTGGTGCGATAAAACAGATTCTTGGGTACTAATGTACTATCTTAACAGAATCAGAATTTAGATAATTCACAACTGGGACTTTAACTTATAAAAATGCATTTAAAAGATGATCTTATCGATACATCACATAATCAGCACAAATTAGTGGCATTATGAATAAAAGTTTTGACATTTATAAACAGGTACAAAATAAATTAACTACTGCTATCTTCTTTATATAAAATTATAAAATCTAATATATTAATCAACAACTAATACACAAAAGTTTATTTAAAAAACCTCTCTCAAATACACGGGAGTAGAGTGTATAGTCACATATGTCTCTCAAAAGTTTATTTAAAAAACCTCTCTGATGATATTTATATGAGAGATAAAATTTATCTTATACAGAGTGGAAATAACAGTTAGGTTCACTATTGCTATATACTACTAATGTTCCAATACAAGGGCAGTCAGATATTAGGAATATCAAATATCAATATGTTGCAGATTGCTGAAAATGGGCAAAGAGTGCATATGTGGACCAGTTTAATTTCGTAAAAGTGAAAAGTTCCTATAACTATTCTTTGGGACAGCATAAATATAATACCTGCATAAAGTAAAAAGATATCATGTTATAAAAGATTCAATCCTGAGACGCCACATATGTAAGGGAAGACTAAGTGGCACTTTCAAGGCTATGCACCTCACCACCCTTTGCCAATAAAATAAGGAAGTGGCACATATCATTGGGAGGTTACAGTTGTGTTAGCCAAACTCTCAACACAAAAAGTGAAAAAGAAAAATAGTCCATGCTTTCCATAATGTATTTTTAAAGAGCACTGCTACAAAGAGTCCACAAAATAAAATTCACAAAAAGTACTTGTTCATGTGTTGGTTGTAGCAAAAAGAAAAGGGAGAAAATATTTCTAAATTCACCAATTAAAATATGACAAGTCTTTCTTTGTGGATTTTATTTTATAGACTCTTTGTGGTTCTAGCAATACTCATTTTTAAATTACCAATAATAGCATACACCACAACTACATATCGTATACCATAAAGAATAAGAATACCAAAACCAAAGAGAGTTTATTTTCGTTGTACTCATGGCTGCTGCTTCAAAATCTAGCATCAAAATCCAAACAAAATCTATAAGTTTGCCTTGCAGATCACATCTGACCACTTTTAAAATCACAGAAATTCTCAACAAGATCAAAAGAACATCAGCCGATGCAACATCTGCAGAGACAATATGCAGTTGTCTATCCCAGATGACAAGTTGACAACATTGTACAAATGTATGAACAATCTTCTAAGTACACAAACCACTCAAAACTTGATTAGTCGTGAACAAAACCAGAAATGGGTCAATGAGTTAGTAGACAAATCAGCCAAGCTCTTGGATATATGTAGCAATATAAGAGATATGCCGTCAGAAATTAAAGATAATAGTAGAGATCTTAATACTTCTCTACGAAGGAGAAAGGGACACTCAAATGTCAAAAATAGTATCACTAAATAGTAAATACAATTGTTTCAGAAAGAAGATGAAAAAGGATGTTAAAGAGTTGGTTGCAAGTCTTAAAAAACTTGATAATATGGTCACAGGTTTTGGTTCAATGGTTGTTGATTCAGATAACCACCAGCTTACAGCAGTGATCAGGGTAGTAGTAGGAGTTAGCGAAGTAACTATTTTGGTTTTAGAGTCTTTGTTGATGTTCTTAAGTTTTCCGGTTTCGAAGCCAAACAGATGGTCAGTTTTGGTTTCAAAGTTGGCACACAAAGGGAGGGTGGCATGTGAAAATCAACAGGAACAAGAGGTTGTGAATGAATTAGAAAACATCGATGCTTCACTAAACGTTTTATGTAAATACGAATCGGCGAGTGGCATGAGAAATGTGGAGATTGCGCAATTTAGATTGGAGAGATTGGAAGCTGAGACTGAAAGCATGGAGAATGCGTTAGAGTGTGTGTTTGGGTGTTTGCTTCAAAACAGAGTTTCTCTGCTTAATATCATCTCCCAACAAAAATCAAGTCATTGATCTTTGTAATTGGGAATCAAAGTCGTGCATATGCATCCAAATTTTTAACTGATATGCTTATGCTTTCATTACTTATTCAATAGCTCATGTACATTGACATGAATTTGTAGTTGTTTAAGTATATATACACATATAAATCTTATATAATTGCTCTTTTAATTATGCAAACCTTTTTGGACCTATAAGAATCAACCTTTATATATCAACTCTCCATGAAAAGAGTTTTTTGATGATGATGATGCTACAGTTTCATGTTTTCCCTATCTATGAGAATTTAGCAGATGTTAGCTTCGCTTAAATGCAAATCGTATCATGAAAATCCATTGTATCTTTCAATCGTGGATGTATTAGGTCGGGAATCTTAGTATTATAGTCAGATTTTCCCTTTTAAATTTCAAAGACCAAATGTAGGCCTAGAAACTATGCAGCAATGTATCCGTCATTTAGTACTTAAGCATATCTAAGGTGCTTTTAGTTAAAAACCGGCCTTTAAGTCATAATGCCCGTGTAGTCCTCAAACTTATGCAACATATCATGAAAAAAAAAAACTGAGTAAGACATAATTATTCATATAGTGCTACTTAACATATAATTGAAATTTAGAAAAAGAAGGAAGAAGACACACTTGATATTATAATATATTCTCTGGTCAAATAAGAGTACATCCAGAAAAGTAGAGAAATAGAAGTCAATACTAAATCTCACAAGCATATAAATTAAAAGATCTAATAGCTGTCATAAATAATAAGTGAAAGGAAACATATATGAGACAACCCAAGCATGCACAATTATTGATATCACATAATTTTGTATGATAATAACATACCATCTAACATTCAATCTTGTCTTTTGCTAAATATTCATCTCCTCAGACAACTATTTCGAGGAAGCAGACCCATCCTTAATGGTGATGGCCCTTGATGAAATTCATTAACTGAACCCAACAGTCGGTGATCCGTGTATCTGTACACGAGTACAAAAAGAAACAAATAGTTTTGGCAAAATACCATGAAGGTTAATGAGTTGTGCACACAGACCTTGCCTTTTTTTGTTGTACAATATAGTTTTGGTATTAGTGTGCCATCTTAGATAGTTCACAACAGAGCTTTTGAATTTCAAAAAAATGGCCTCAAAAGGTTTTTTCTTACAAACATACTGGTATATGACAAATATAACACAAAATATTGGCAGTAACAATAAATGGGTAGTCAGAGATTAGTAAAGCTTCAGATATCAATATGTTGTGGCTTGCTGAAGATGGACAAAGAGTACATATACATGTGGACCAGTTAGATTTTAGTAAAAGTTAAAAGTTCTTATAACAAGAACACCATTCTTTCTGACAGTCTACATATGATACCTGCATAAAGTAAAAAGTTATCATTTTATAAACAATTCAATCCTGAGACGCCACGTATATGTAAGGAAGACTAAGTGGCACTTTCAAGGCTATGCACCTCACCACCCTTTCCTTTGCTAATAATATAAGGAAATGGGGCATATCATTGGGGAGATACAGTTGTGTTGGCCAAACTCCCAACAAAACAATAGAATAAAGCCCATACCATTACAGAAATCAAATTTATTTCCAGAGTGACAAATAATGCCATACACAACTATATATAGTATACCATAGAGGATAAGGTTAATTACCCTAACACACACAAAAAATCAAAAACGCTATCTGCCTTGTACTCATGGCCGCTGCTTCAAAATCTATTAGTTTGCCTTGCAGATCACATCCGACCACGTTGCATATTGAAGAGTTGCTCAGAAAAATGAAAATAGCATCAGCAGAAGAAACATCTGCAGATGCAATATGCAGTGGTTTATCCCAGATGAAAAAATTGTACAAATGTATGGACGATCTTCTAGCTTCATCAACCAATCAAATTTTGATGTCTCTCGAACAAAACAAGAAATGGGTCGATGAGTTGGTAGATGAATCTGTTAAATTCTTGGATATTTGTAGCAATGTAAGTGATATGTTGTCAGAAACCAAAGATCATAGCAGAGTTATTTACTCTTCTCTAAGGAGGAGAAAGGGAGACTTGAACGTTGAAAACAGTATCATGAAATACAGTTGTTTCAGAAAGAAAATGAAAAAAGATGTTAAAGGGTTAGTTGCAAGTTTAAAGCAAGTTGATAACATGATAACAGGTGCTGGATCAGTGGTGGTTGATTCAGATAACCACCAGCTGGTGGCAGTGATCAGGGCATTAATAGGAGTTAGTGAAATGACAGTGTTGGTTTTCGAGTCTTTGTTGATGTTCTTATCTGCGCCTATTTCAAAGAAAAACACGTGGTCAGTTGTGGTGTCTAAGCTGGTACATAAACGGAGGGTGGCATGTGAAGATCATCAAGAACAAGTGGTTGAGAATGAGTTTGAAAGAGTTGATGATGCATTGAGAAAATTATGTAAGGACAGATCAGTGAGTGATGTGCAAATTGCACAATGTAGATTAGAGACATTGGGAGCTCAGATTGAAAGAATGGAGAGTGGGTTGGAGTGCATGTTTAGGTGCTTGGTTCAGACCAGAGTTTCTCTTCTCAATATCATCTCCAAATAAAAATCTAGTCATGTTTATTGAATTATAGTTGGCAGTTCTTGCATAGGCATCAAAATTTTAATTGATATGCTCATGCTTTGAAGTTATAGGTTCATGTAGATTGACCAGAATATTTAGTTATGCAAGTATAAACATGTAAATGGTATCTAATGCAAAGACATATATGACAGTTGTCTGTTAAAAAATTGTATATTGAATGATATTTGTTGGAGCTTAATCTGATTAATTGATCCCTTGATCCAATAAAAGCTTTCTGAAGTTGTATCATCTTTGATCAAGTCTCCATGACTCCTTTGACTGTACGTGATGATGTGCTGCAAACTATGCAACGTCTAATACGCTTAAGTAAACATTATCAGCAACTAACAGTCTGTATGTATACACCATTCAATTTCCATTTATGGTATTTTGACATTTGTGGTTGATAGAATGCTAGCAGCCAAGATAAATAAAACCCTCGATAGGTTTATATATGAAATATGCAGCAAACTCCAAACGACTACACTTATGTGTGGTTTGATCGTCTGGAATTTCCTTATCCTACTTAAAATAGTAACATTTTATATAATAAATCAACTGCATGTGCAGACAGAATATACAATGCTTCATTTCCCTATTGTGTGTTGTATCTAGTGTGCTTTATTCTGTTGTGAGATATGACTTAAAAATGTAAAGCGATTCCAATAGCCTTCGTATGTTTACGCAAATTTTGAAATTACAAGGTATGCATGTTCAATCTTGTAGTGATGTCCATAGTGTAAACGGGTAAACGGACAAGGTTTTCCGGTGTTTAAGTTACCTAGCTAGGAATGGCGAGTATTTGACTTAGATGTACGTGGCCTAAAGTATATCCCTATGACCATTCTCACTTTCCCTGCCCATCCCCAAGATATGTCTCTTGTGAGGTTTGAACGTGAGATCCCTTGTGACGACATCAAGGTGAATGACCATTAGGCTATCTTGGTGGTGGTTAACGATGTCTATTAGTGCAAACAAACGAAAATAAAAGTTAATATTAGTACAAATAAATTATAGATGATGGATACACTAATCTAAAATATAAGGTGAACAATGAAACATCTAATACAAAGTAGGTATCAAATTCTATATTTGTTGATTATCCTGGAGTCCTAGACTAGCTCTACCCATCCTAAAAAATAAACAATCTTATCATTTTGTTGTGTAGTGAAACTGAGTATATAATTGAGACTAAATATATGATTATAAACACTTAAGATATATTAATTCCTTCATAATAATAGAGTAGAATTCACTGCTGAATCTGGCAATCATATAAACTAAACGATCTAATAGTTGTCATAAGAAGTGAAGGGAAACATAGGTGAGACAGACCAAGCATGCACCCTTATAAAAATAACATAATTTGGTGTGATAATAACATACCATCTATTCATTCAATCTTGTCTTTTGCTAGAGGTTCACCTCCTCACTGATTGTTAGCCCAAATTTCATTCAATGGTGATGGCCTTCCATGAAAGATGAACCAATAGTCGGTGACATCGTTACATGACCCCAGACACGTTTATGAGGCATGCATTATATCTTTTTGAACTCGTTAAATTGTTTCAACTTCCAAACACAATAATGTTCAAGCGTAAACTTCCTTGGAGCTTAGAGCATTCGGTATAATAACACAAGTTAAACTTTTTGCGCGGTGTCACTTCAGTGCCACATCAGCTTTAACATTTCACTTTAAGTCACAAAAAAAACACCCGTTATCATAACATTCCTAAGGTTAAACATTAACTCACCAACAATTTACAAAAACAAGCCCTCATTTAGAGGGCAGGAAAATAAATAAATAAATAAATAAAAAGTTTAACACCGCGTTATGGTGTTAACATGGAGGTGTTAACACCATGTTAACACCATAGACGGTATGGATAACATGGTTTAACACCCAAATGTTAAACCTTAACATGCATGCTCACGTTACCACTCCACTTGCTCTTATACGTTATTGATACTCTAAGGATTGTGTAATACATATATTCAAATTCAATTCTTATAAGACTACGCACAACATTCACAAACTCATAATTTTCACATTAATGTCATATCATCATTTATCATATCCCCAAGCCCGTCTCTAAACAGACATACTGGTGACCACTAAACCTACCAACAAACTCATATTTTTAAACAAATTTAACAAATACTAAAACTAAACATTCATTAATAATCGAAAACATTATATTAAAAATTTAAACATCACACATAAAAATAGAAAATAAATTAAGCTAAATTAAAGGTGTTCGATCAAATTGACACGAAGATTTAGATGTGTTTTTGACGATTCTATTTGTCTTATAACTTGTAATGTTTGTTCGTTAGTTCGTATGAAGTCATCCTCACAATGTTGTTCCTTTGGATAAAAGTTGAGAGAGCATTTCCTTTGTGTTTTCAAGTCATATTATGTAATATGATGCATGCGTACAATATTCTTTATTTTAGCTAGAGTCATCGATCATGTAGGATTGGCTATTATATCCCATTTATTCTCTAGCACACAAAACGCTTGTTGCACATATTTCATTTTTTTAGAACGGCACCACACTTCGACCCCCGAGTTAAACCATCCAAAACAGGCAGGCCCCAGGACCCGAACCACTAGAAGAGACCCGCAAAGGGAAACCCCTAGAACTCACGGCTTCGCACTAGGAGGAAAACCTGAATTTTTTGTCTCCTGCGAGACTCGAACCCTGGGTAAACCTCCCCCAAGCTCCAGAAGGAGCCCATGTGGCCAATTGAGCTAAGCCAGTTGGTTGTTGCACATATTTCATTGCTGCTTCATGCACTTTCTTGAAGAAGATCGATGAATAACACCAAAGAAAGCATGTATAACGTGATCACGTCTACAATATTGACCGGGATATTCATTGAGAAACTACACCACTCTTAGTCCGTACAATCAAGGCTTCCTAACACTCCTGAAAACTCGTGCTTTTTTTCGTGAAACTGATAAAGTTTCTACACATCAGTGTAAGTAGGTTTTCACAATTTATTCATCTAGGGCTTCAGGAACGGTTATGTATGTCAATTGACAAATTGCGAAGGTGCACTTTAATGCAGGTCTTCCGGTACAATCAATATTTCTATGAAGTTATTCGCAATGATTAGTTACATCTTCAACTATGCTTGTGCGTAGTTCTCGACTCACTCAGAACCTTTTCGAAAATGCATATTCGTCATACATTGGGTATTCGGAAAAGTAAGCGGCCATTAAATGATAATGAGCACCATAACAATCTCTACTTACGACGTTTTTTGTACATCGCGAACTTTCACCTTCTCGTTTCTTATACCACAATGCCACGCTTTTTAAAAACTCCAACTTCATATTATTAACTTCTTTTTTTTCTGATGAGTCTGTGAACATAAATGCTTTTAGAGTCCATTTAGATAATGAGAAATGAGAACTATTTATTATTTGAGTTGTGTTGATAATTAGAAAATATGATTTGAAGTTGTTAATGAAAATGAAGTCGTATGAGGTATTTATAGATACAATAATTTAGTTTTAAATAATTTTTAAATACTTTTAACCTTTTATACATTTTTAGCCGTTTGGGGTGGGGTTCTTTTGTGCACTCGGTTAGGTAGTTACCACCACTAAATAGAAGCCAACACACGTTGTGATTGATGATGGTGATGGTGGGTGGGGTGTAATGGGGGACGGGGCACGATGATGAGCCATCACCAGTGAGATTGATGATCATTACGACTGGTCTAGTCATAGACTCATAGTTCAAGTCGTTTATGCTTATAGCCAAACTCTCAAATTATCCAGTTTCACATGTATGCCATCATAGTTAGACCGAATTTTGAGAAACTTCTAATTTATCGCATTATCACTTTTAATTTACATGGTTTAGACATACACGGGAATTAATGTAGGATATATGATATATCTTACCAAATATTACAAGGTCTAATGAAACTAGAACACTACAAATCTTACATACCAGATTTGTGAGAGATCATGGTCTAGTAAATTAATATTAAACTAACCATTTGCTTGACTGTTGCTATCTAGCTACTAACTAATGCACCAAGAAAATAAGGGTATGGAGGTGGCGAATTTTGGACCATCTCCAATATTATTGGCACCCCAAACAGCACAAAAGCATCAACATTCACAAGACCACCACGTGGGTCAAAACCCCATACGTGGACCAATCACACATTTATTGCAACACGTTAGCATTGGGCATGATATATGCAAAGATCTTTTTTCCATCCAAAAGATACAATCTTTGCACGCCACGTTTATATAAAGCCGAAAAACATAGATGGCGCCTTCTAAGACTATACACCTATTCAGACTTTTCCCACACCTTTCTTTAATATCACCAATATCTTAAGCCTTATATCTAGTTATACTAGATGAGCCATAAATTATGGGGAGAATAACTTAGAAAAATATTGGCATATATAATTGGGGAAGGTGTTGCGTTGGCCAAACACCCGACACAAAAAAGGAAAGCCCATGATATTATCACATGTCTTAAACACTTGTACCAATACTATTGTTTCAACTCTCAACACCATCTACCCATAATCTTACGTGGGAAGCTATTATTAGGAAAAAAATAAATTCCGACAGACTGAATGCAAATATATATAGCAATAGCCTATAGAAGTTCAACTTACCAATACCTAAGGAGTTTAGTAATTGCCTACCTTGTATATCCTCCAAGAAAAATGTCTCTTTCATCCAAATTTAGCACTAGAGGTCAAGTTAAATCCATTAGCTTGCCTTGCAGATCACACCCGACCACTAATCGAATCGAGCAAGAGCTCAATGAGGCCAAAGCCGCTGCAACGATCGCAGCATCAAAGCCATGTGCCGAGACCATTTGCAGCGGTTTGTCTCAGCTGACTGAGCTCTATACATGCATGGGTGATCTTTTAAATTCTTCTAGTATTAAAGTGTTGATATCTCGCCAACAAAACAAGAATTGGGTCGAGGATTTAATCGAAGAATCTGTTATATTCTTGGATGTTTGTGGCAGCATAAGAGACTTGGTGATAGAGATGAAAGATCACACTAGAGATATTTCGTGTGCTCTAAGAAGAAGAAAGGGAGATATAAGCATCGAAAACAGTGTAACGAAATATAATTGCTTAAGAAAAAAGATGAGAAAAGATGTTAAAATGTTGGTTGGAAGTTTAAAGCAAGTTGATAACATGATTACAGATGGTGGATCAGTGCTGGTTGATTCAGATAACCAGCTTGTAGCAGTGATCAAGGCGATTATAGGAGTTAGTGAAGTGACGGTTTCAGTTTTCGAGTCTTTATTGTTGTTCTTCTCAGTGCCGATTTCAAAGCAAAACAAATGGTCTATTGTGGTATCTAAGTTGATACACAAAGGAATGGTGGCATGTGATGATCAGCAAGGGATTTTAAATGAATTTGAAAGCATAGATGATTCATTGCAAACTCTGTGTAAATATGAATCTCCTAATCAAGGGGACAAGATGCAAACAGCAAAATGCAGATTGGAGAGACTGGAAACTCAACTCGAATGCATGGAAACCAGATTGGAATGCATGTTTAGACGCTTGATTGGAACCAGAGCTTCTTTATTGAACATAATCTCGCAGTAAATAATCACGAAAGTCGCGTTACAAATTCCTGGATAGGCATACAATTTTTTAGTACATAGTTTTATACTTTAATGTAATTCATGTCTTCATTTCAATAGTTTTGTACATTGAAAAAAAAAAAAAAAAAAAAAAAAAAAAAAAAAAAAAATAGAATACAAATTTAATGTAATTAAATTCAATTCATATCAGAATTAGAGTGTAATTAAATTCATATCAGAATTTGATGCGGACAAGGTTTAAGGTCGAGAGACGTAGTTTGTGGTTTAACTACAGCGTAATCCTAAGCCAAGATTACACCGTAAATATTTGTTAAATTTTGGTTTATGTTCAGTGTAGCAACTACCCGGTAGTTGATAAACTCAATTACGCCGTAGTTGAGTATGTTCACATTCGGTGTAGAAGTTACGCCGTAGTTGATTAAATTAATTACGTCGTAATTAAATTAGTTTACTCTCGTAGTGGTAGTTACGCCGTAGTTGATAAAACCAACTACGCCGTAACCTTAGTTGGGTATGTTTCCTATTTTAGTTTTTGAGTCGGTTTTGGACGAGTTTTTCTTGATTGTTCCCCAAGTTTGGCTTCCCTATAAATATAGGGCTTGAGTTTATTGTTATGTATTCAGAAAATCATTAATAAAAGTTAATTTTAGAGTCTTTACTCTTGTTTTGGGTTTTATTCCCGCAAGGTGCGCCTTGGTTATCACCCTTGGATTAGGGTTTATCTAAATTCGCTTCCGCATCCTGCATCAGTTGGCATCAGAGACACGTTGTACCATGGTGGTAATTGGTGTAGAAGGTTCTACGTCAATTAAACATCTAGAGCTTGTTAGTATTCTAGATGGTGAACGTTGTAGAAGATCATCAAACCCGTACCGTTGGTGGGGTGCGGTCGAACGAAGACATGGATCATGCGATTAATGATCTCACGACCAAATTCGCAAGTATATCCACTGTGCTTGAAGAGATCCGATCCGCGATCGGGGATAGTGGTGGTAATCATCCAAATCGTGAGGGTAACGGACGTGATAACCTTAGATTCCATCTTAACAATGATGGTTTCTTTGGAAATCATAAGGAGTTCTGATTAGGATCATAATCAAATGAATTCCTTGAACCACAAAATAAACAACTCCCGTTATGAATATCATTACCACATTGTACACATGTACACCAACGACAGGGTGAACCATAAAGAGGCTCACCACAACCGACACAAGGAATAAACGATTGCATTTGATAATTATGAAGAGGAATCAGTTTATCCAAAGAATCAACAAAATCAACATGGTGATCCGGATGACTATCAAGTCTCGAAGAACATTCAGAAAGATCAGGAGGTGGGACAAGTGGTGTGCTCTGAGAGCTAGCAATTTCCACCACTTCCGTTATGGTCTCCGGTTCTGGTCCTTGAGAAACGTGAAGATTAGGCAAGTCATTCTTGCTAGTCACCGGCGTTTGAACGGGTTCATCGTAATCAATTCTAATTCTCGACCTTTTTTCATCGGTTTGAATTTGTTCGATTAGATTACGGGCTCTATCTTCAAAGAAAGTGTCCTCGTAATCCTCGATGGGTGCTTGGGGTAGCTCCAACGTTTGAACTGGTTTGTCAAGATTAGAATGTATTTCAGGTTGTGGCGGGTGGTCGAAATAACTTAGAAAAGCATTTTTGATGGATAATTCGCACGAATTGCAAAATTCGCTTGAACTAGGACCTCCACACCGCTCACACACATATCTGACGATGAAGTTGACGAATGTCGACATAAGAATTAAACATATAGAGGATTAAGAAGAGAATCAAATGGTTATGAGGATAAAGACGAGTAGAATCAAATGGTACGAGGGGGTAAGAGAAATAGAATCATACGGATAAGAGGAATGAGAAGAATATTTTTGTGTTTTTTGGATAAGAAAATATAAACATATACAGATGGATGGTATGAACAAAGAGTGAATATCCAAATCACTAATCTGCTAGACGTAAGATTATCAGCACAGCTCCCCGGCAGCGGCGCCAGAAATTTGATGCGCGCAAAACCGTCAAGTTCTCTCACGCAAGCGTAAGAAAACCTAAAACAGCTTAAGCACGAAATCAATGAAGATCTGAGGAGTATAGAGTCTCCCCGGGTCGTTATGTCCCAGCGAGCTATGCAATGGATTATCAAACGTTTAGTGATCGAGGAATTTGAACGATAAAGGGATTTGATTATGATTTATGAAAACTACAGAAAAAGGACATAAATACAAGAGCTAAAATGAAAATTAAAGGAAATTAAAAAGATTAAAGATATTAAATAAACGCTATCACTATATTTAAAGTGATGAACGTTTAAAACCTAAAACGTACGTTTAATTTAAAAACTACGTAACGTACAAAATAAAACGTGAAAATTACACTAGATAAATCCTAAAAATAGGAAAAATACATTTTTACAAACCTAAAGATATAAGAAACTTTATAGAAAAAGAAAATTATTTTTATAACTAATTATGTAATTATTATTAATTAAAAACTATTTTAACTATTTATTAAATACTCTAAAATAGGAGAAAATAGGAAATAAGGCTAGAAAAATAAGATTAAGACTTAGAAAAATCTAAAATATGATAAAACTATTTTTAAAACTGAAAATATATTTTTCACACTTTTTATATATTCATTATTAATTTAAAACTATTTAAAACTAATTTAAATTTAAAAATACCAAATAAAAAATTAATTATTATTAATGTATTAATCAATATTTTTATTAAAAGAAAAAGATATTTCAAAGAATATAGAAATCCAAACATTTTTACATAAAAAGGATAAAAATCCTAAATAGATCACATTAAAAGTGCAAAATAAAACATGCAATGCATCAAAAATTTAATTTGCATGCAAAATCCAAAATTTGCAAGTAG